>JABUQX010138019.1:10000-27500 GCA_015478945.1 Trachelipus rathkii | reverse complement strand
GAGATAACCTTAGCAGACGGTGTGCGCGCTACATCACGCTCCCATAAATACGATCGGGACGAAACCGCATGGAAAGTGGTAGCATACCATCGTCCCTAACCATAAAAAAAAAGTCTTGTCTGTTACGCTGTATGGAATGTTTGACACGGTAAATTGTGTCGGTTCGTACAGAAGATCGTGGAGAAAAAATTACACGACTAGCTCATCAGGCATTGGACCACCCGTACTCATCATGCCCACGCCATAACTTTTCGAAGTCCCTACATCCGAACGTTATAAGGCGTCTCAGTTTACATGGCGTTGTTGATTATTGTATGCTTAATTACTTAGCCCATCCCTGGCGGATCCATTATCCGATCGTATGGATCTTTTCAGTGCCCAACACTGATACAGCATTGAACTACATACCGCTCTCAGTGTCCCTATTGCCCATGTTATTTAAATAATAAAGCTCTTAAACAAGCTCCTCTGTCCTTTTCTGTAACCGGTATATTCATATGAGCAACGTGATGCGATTAATTTTGACAGGAAGGACATGCAGTGCACCCTCATGAAGAAGAGTACTATAGTCCACCGACTCCACGGCTTATATATATCTGTCTCACAAGAATTCAAGTATTCATCTCACATGTACCAATAATATATATGTATATATAGTATCCATCAAATTATATTTTAAAGATATAATGTTATATATACAATATTATTAACATAAGATAACTAACCATCCATATACACCATAAATACCACACCCTTCCCACGCCCGAGAAACCGTACCCTTAATATTATATAGTATATATGGGGACGAATATACATGTCTATATTATAAAAGGGCGAGAAATGAAAATCGAAATTGTAGGACTCCATGGACCGGGCAACCAGAGCTCAGGCAAGCAGCATGAAGGGAAGGTGACATTGCTGGTATGGGTAATCTGGAATAGAAAAAATAAAACAAGAAAATCGTAAGTAATCGTTCGGCCAAGCGTCTCAAACTAATTGGAACAAACCTTATCTTGTTTTTGAAAGTAGTTATGGAGAAAGTTAGCAACTTAAAAAGAAAAGGTTTTAAAAGAGGGTTTTTTTTAATTTTATATCCTTTTTTGGGAAAAAAAAAGAATTAAAAGAGATATGATGGTGTGGTAGGGTGGAGGTATAAAGAAACCCACCCCCGTTTGCTGTAATGTAACTAGTATACGTACTATAATATTAGGTATAGTAAAAAGTGGTTTGTAAGATATTTCATTTTAAAATCAAATTTCTGTATTAAAAATTAATATGTTTATGAGTGATTTCTACGTTACTATAATCTTGGCTGGTTATTATTCAATGCTACCGGTATATAAGAACCTACCTTAACTCACAAACTATTTAAGTTGTTAATAATGTTCATATATATCATACTAAATATTACTCTGCTGAGATATTATAACCGTAAGGTTGGTAATCGAGAGTGATTAAAAAGATACTTTGATATGAGTGCAAACATGAAGAGTTAAATAAAAGCGTATTGTCCAATTTTTAAATGGATCCAGATCAAGCCTCTTAAATGGGATATACTACTTAAACTGAAAGTCCGAAATACATCACGTGTAGTACTAAATAGCAAAGATATATAACTTCTATTAAGTACGTTACTTATATATAATATTAATATTAATATATAATAAAATAAAGTGTGAAAGGAATGATATCTAATTATTGATATAAATTTAGGTTATCAATAATATTGGTAAGTTTATTGTAGATCAGGTATGAACTATTTGAACTCTTATAAAAAACTATTTGGAATACTCTAGACCAGGATTCCCAACCTTTTATTAATATATTAGTACTTGAACGTCCTCCCTTTATTTAGTATTCATAAATATAATAAACTGAAATAACTCAAGGATAAATAACTCGTACGCATAAATAAAGTTCCCCTCCTTAATAAATTTTGTAATTTTTAAATAATTAGGATTTTAAAAAAATACCAACGATAACTGTTTACTTATAATGGTACATATATATATTTTATAAAATTATATATTAATATATATATAGGTATTCGTGAAGAGCCACTCGCAAAGCCTTTATGTGAAAGAAATAACCTACTGCATTCTAGAGACTCTAAAGGTTTACGTTGCTAAAAACAATATGTCTCAATGAAGGACAAGTTCACCATATTCAAAATCTAACAATTCATAGTAATGGACATTGCTAATAACTAATCATGAGAAGAAAATAAAATCGTAAAATATATAAACAAAAGGCGATAATTAAAGGTTAATAATAACTCTAATTGTGGAAAGTCGATATAATTTAACCAATTAGATGATGTTGATTTCCACGATTAAATGTTATAAAAACCTGTCTGCATAATATTATTTGTCTGCTTCACTCTGTTACAGTTAACAGTGTTTAGAGTGTTTTTTTTTGTAACATTTTAAGTTTTCTAATTCATTATTTATGTTTTTTTTTAAAGTAACTTCTTTTTAAAAAAGATAAATAATTAGAATTTTTATGTGATATATCTATGTTTCTAATTCTAGTATTTCTAGTTTTAGGTAAAGGAAGTTATTCGTATACTATATATAATCGTATCTAAAGTGCAATAAGGCAGTAAGTATGATAAACTCCATAGCATTATATGTATAAGTATATATATAACTTTATCAGGATATATTATAAGATAATATATCCTGTATAAACTTACTTGGATACCACAAGGAAGTTCTTGAGGCAGTATTTTTGTCTAACCTAGAAGCATATTATTTAATATCGTATATAATAATATATTATAGTATATATATATTAAAATATTCTATATAATATATTAATAATATATATATATTCATTAATTATTATTTAGGATAGAATAATTATATTATAATATAAATCAGGAATAATAATAAAAGTAATATATTTTCATTAATTTTCTTACAAAGTTAAATATTGAAGTATGAGTTTGAGAATGATATGTTCCTTTGACATAGTATGAATGTATCATACGGGAATATTTACTGGTAAAATTGGTTATACATAATATAAAATGCTTCTGTATAAATTTAATGTAGTAATGTAGCAAGTTTGGTAAAAATAACCGAAGAATAAATAGTGTAAATAATAAGTAATAGATAATTCAGATGAATTAAATAAAATTAAGAAAACCCATATTGTTAAATTTTCTAAGTCATATCCATTGGTGTAACAAAAACTGCGTTAAAGAATAAAAAGGGTATATATAAATATAATTATAATAATATAAGAATATATAGAAACGAACTTATTGCAATAAAAAAACTATTAAACAATATATTATATAATATTATATATATACTATATATATATATATATTATTAATATATCTAATAATAATATTATTAATAATATATATAATAATATAATAATATAATAACTATTAATAATATAATAATATAATATTATATATTAAATTAATATAATATTATATAATTATAATATATATATACTATTGGTATACAATATATATATATATATTATATATATTAATTAATAAATTAATATTATTATATATATATAATATATATTATAATCATGATATATAGCATAAGTACACTTATATTAAGCACCCCTTAATAAGTGGACTAAAGACAGTAGGTCACCGGTCTGTAAATAAGTTAATAATTATAATATCTAAGCATGTAGGCGGTGCGGGTAGGTTCCCCATGATAATCATACATTGCCGCTAACATGATAGCCTATAAAAGAAAAAAAATACATAAAGCAACCTAGCATAATTAATAACGGTAAGGCTATCAGACAAATATTATGAGAGCTAAGTCAAATGTTGAACTGGGGAAAGTTAACGAGCAAGTATTTAAATTAATATTATTTAAATTAACTTATTGTTAAATAAGACTCAAAACCCTATCCCAAAAAGTTAGTTACCGTATATATTGTACATCAGTAAACCCCTACTACATAAGATAATATGAAAGCAATTATACTCCATACTAAAAGGCTATGAGAACCCCTTGTTATAGCTAGAGTATATCTTAGATAGAAAAAAGAATAAATAAGATAACTAAACGCCCAGTAATCTAAGGACAGTAAACTCCCAAAGTTTTCTTTTGAATAGGTCACGCCTAACCTTAAGTCAAATCCAATTGCGATACTGTAAGGTTTATCCATAGACATATTTTTTTATAATTTTAATTAAATTAATATTAAATGTATAGTAAGTCATAAGGATTCTTGTTAAGTTGTTACTAAAACATGAAAGGACGCATAAAGAACCATCGAAAAGATATAATAAGGAATAAGTTTATATATAGGTATAATGTCGTAATATAATAGAGAAGTTGGATAAATAAATTTAATTGAATAAAATATACTTAGGTTTTAAGTAAAAATAATTGAATTAAATTCATACAATGTTCAGATCAGACTCCCACCCGAAATTCAATTATACCTGTAATATAGTTCAACGGAAAATTAGTAAACGGTAAGTAAAATTAAGACTTTATAGAGCAAATTGATTAAATAATAATTATTTTGTGGTGGGGGTGGAGGATTATGTAAAAAATCAGAATTTTATGAAGAATTGAATAAATAGGCATTTTTTGACTAATTTAATAAGTCATTTTATTGAGTAGTTTATAAAATTGACTTAAGATATGTTAAGCAGTGAATCATTAATGTAAAAAAGTATAAAGTTGATGAAGATAATAAAAGTATGAGAATAAATTGAACTAAGATAACTAATTAGTAAGGTAAAACACCATCTAATATAATATAATATCAAATAACATAAAAATAGTTAAATAGGGATATAATATAAGTCACTAATTCCCTTCATATAAATATTTATATTATAATTAACTAAACAACTAAAGCTTTATGAGGATTAATATAACATAGGCATTTTGAGAAAAAATGAGCTAGGGTTAATTTCAAACTGAGCAATTAAGAATAAAAGAAAGGTTAAAAACCTATTAAAAAGTAGTGTAAAGTTGGTGAATGTCATTAGGATATAATAACCATTAACCCGGTATCAAGTGTCATTTGGATATATGTCTAAAAAGCTAAGCCAACACGACAATGATAACTTACTCACTATTATAACGTTAATAAAATGATTTCTATAGGGCGGTAATATAAAACCATTAAAAATAGTAATTGTTAATAATAGGAATAATCATATATATATCGCCAGTAGACCTCTAGCGCCGAAAGCTAAAACGTTAACTATGTAAATATTCGGAAAGAATATAAATAAAGGGATAAATGAGGGATTGTCATAATATTAGATATAGTCGGAACCATATAAGAAATAAAATAGATATAAGTTTGAAGAAAGTAATTTCAAAGACTCATTATATAAGATGAAGTAAAACAAGGTGAAAGCTATATAGGATAGTAATTAAATAGATAGTATAAGTGAGAATCAGAAGAGTGGGTGACCTTTATCCTTTTTTTTCGAAGTTAATATAATAGGTATTACTGGCATAATAGCTAAATGTCAATTATCCAACACTTAGAGAAATTGTATTTTATCGCTGGTTAATATTTGTAACGAACTATATATAAAAGACATATATTAGCTTATACTCATTGATAAATATCATGTAATAATAGGTAGTCGTCGTACCATACTACAGCTAATAGTGAAATAAACTACTAAACCTATAAACTCCTCTACATAAAAGATCTACTAATAATATATATAATAATATAATAATAAACTATATATCTGGTGATAAAGGTGATATATAATACTCAATCTCGGTATACGCTCAATCCGACCTTCAAATACTTACAGTTATCCGTAATAGATATTTCATACGGAGCACAATAGTCCAACTCGTAAATATCAAAATGTTATAAACTTTATCTTACCATATTCCTTTGTTAATAATATAAAGAGCAGAGGTTAAATTAAAGAGAAATAAATGGATTTCATTAGATAAATAATAATACGTTCCGATTGTTGGTTAGTGAGATAATAAAAAATAGAAGCGCCAAAAAGAGATTGGCCTTTTCAGTGGAATTATATTAGAGTAAACATATAACCGTTCAGATCGAATAGAGGAATATATTTATGTTAACAGAAAGGAAAGGCGAGACGTTACTGAGGGCAAGTCGGATTTAAAGCACCGTCACTAAAGTTCATTAGGTCAAGTTCCCGAGGCTCAGAAAGAATTTTGCTCAGGTGTAGTGCTCTATATCAAACGTAGGTAAAATAAGTAGCGCTATTTTCCCGCTGTTTATAATGCAGATATATATTCTCTCTCGTCTCTGAAGGAAAGGAAAATACAATCCAGTTGACACACCATTGTCTGCCTACGGTTACCCTCCCGTTACGTCGTCTCTGTTAAGCCTATCTGTAAATACTATAAGTCATGACCCAAGATGTGAATTAACCGCTGGTTTACCAGGTAGATCGAGACCTTTACACAAAATCCTGTCTGTTCTGTAGTCATAGTATGGTTGATGGCAATACCATCAAAAATTCTTTCACAAGCACAACCGATTCGATCTAATATTGAAATTTTGAAGGAATAAACGCACTATACAATATAGATGCATAGTAGGAATGAACTAACGCGCATTCTCAATAGCCCCATCAATATCACAGCTCCAACCATCGGCAGAAAATATGAAGATGTCTCTTCCATTGTAGTGCATACAAGCACCACCGCACTCCACCACGATAATAGTATTATTGCTAATCAGTTACAACCTTGCGCACCGACTTCACCGCCCCATTTCCTCAATTATGGCTACCACCTGCATCTAAGCATGCCAGAGAGTACCTGCGGCATCACTATTATTAAATCAAAGAATAAAGACTATGATATATATAAGTGAAGAGTAAATAGTAAATTAACAATCTAAGCAATTTTTATAAATAAGGTTACTTAGATACAATATATATACTACAAATAAGACAGATGCAGAGACGATCCACCCGGGAGGAATTTACAACTAGCAGAGAGCATATAGATAATAGAGAGATATATAACATAGTCAAGTATGTATTATACTACCATATGATGACCACTTAAGATACATAATATACAGAATAACCGAGCATTATATACTCAGACTTATATAACAACATGTGTCCACATCATATATAACACACGATATAGACTTCCTCATAGCATACATCTTACGAAGAAGAACATAACAGTAGACAACACACAACAAGAGACAATCCCTCTGCAATACATCCTTCTAGGAAGCTGAAAGAGGAATTACAACCGGAGCTATCAACTAACTAATTCAATTCTATGCGGATTATCTAACCATAACGATATGTGAATCACACCAGACCTAAAGATAGTGAGAGAAGACAATAAGATTGAGGATGATGAAGATATCTGAAACACGCTCGGGAGGGAGGATTTAGTGAGAGGTGGGAGTGAAAATAACCACACACAGATATTAATATAAAAGAAAAATACACCCACATGAAATATTAAGAAGACAACATAATATATAAAACACACGAACATAAACCTGAAATCTACTCTGCATCATCACCGTGAATAACTTCTTTACATTAAAGAGAACCACGCATAAGCACATTAGATTAATTTGGCATTGAAAGGTGGAAAAATAGAACCCACAAATTATGAAAAGCAACTAAGCACACACCAAGTCTCACAAGCTTACGTGCAATGCCGCGATATTTTTTGATACGAATGAATATCAGAGTTATATAGACCTCTCAATAAGGCCACACTATTTGCGACACAAATACCAATCAACGGAACTTTCAGGCACCCAGAAATAAATTTGTACTCAAAATAATAGTCCTAAAAGTAATAGTATGTACCTTATTTAGATAAACGATCCAGGTTAAGAGAGAGCTATAATTTTCTTGACCCAACCACATAACTACGGATCCCTACAACAAGAGCAAAGGTTATTAATAAATCACATAAATTAAATCACCATATGCAGTAATAAGATAGATTTCACCATAATTAAATATCAATAATTCAATACAGAGTAGATTAAGACCATGAGATTAAACTAATAAAATTACATCACATCTAATCCACTAGATTACTAATATTATATTTCTATATATCACCACTTACATTATACATTATCATAATTTATATCCACAATATTAATATATAATTATATTATATATATATTCAATAAGTTAAAATAATAATTATAGATTCCAACAACATACTAATCATTATATCTAACTCTTATTATAAAATACCATACATCAATTGTTCTTCACTCGTCTCATATATTAATAGTTACTCTACAGATAACATTCATTATATCAGAGTACACAATAATTAAATAGAGATAATATATATAATAATAATTCTCCATTAATAAAAAATAATATATTATATACTAAAATTTATATCTCTACATATATTCATCTATACTCAAATGATTAACCATATTATTATAATAATCTATCACTTATATCATAAAATAATAAAATCCATACATTTCTAGTTATTAGAGTAATAATATAATTAATTATGAGATAAAATCTAAGAGTGACTCAACCATCCTCAATTCAAAAAAAAATTCTCATCTATTACCACGAGGATAAATTATACAATAATGTTACTATCCATGATCATTATTGAGTAATTACAAACAATACACATAATTATACAAAAAAATCATACATTTAAACTAACTTGCGCTACATAGAGTATACTGATATTAAGTGATTCATCCATAATTACATCAACTCCAATAAAAATAGATAAAATCATCATCTTCACACTAAGTAGCAGATTTACAAATTTATACTCTTCCAACTATTCATCCGACATAATCTTCAATCAATAACCTATCTTAACTCATAATATAATCAAAATAGTAAAACACTTATATAAAACATCTCCACAAAAATAAACAAAAATAAACAATAATAAAAATAATAAAAATAGAAACACTAATTCCAAAAATTAAGTTCACACAAATCAAAAAACAAATTTACACAAAACACCAATAAATAAGACACAAATAAGAAATAAAAATACACCTATAAGCATAAGATAAGATCTTCACGAATAAAAATGATAACAACAAATCAACATTGTTTCTAAAAATATATATCTAAATAAAGTAAATAGAAAATAACCAAATAAATTAAAGAATAAAAAATATTAATTAATTAAAATTATATTGAGCAGATAATCATAATAAATAAAAAATAAAAATAAAATAAAATAAATAAAACCATAAAAATAAAAATTAAATAAATTAATAAAATTAAATACATATATACTCAAATATAATAAAATCAAAAAAATAATAAAAAAAAAAAAAAAAAAAAAAAAAAAAAAAAATGAAAAAAAAAAAAAAAAAAAAAAAAAAAAAAAATAAATGAAATTAAATAAATTATAAAATAATAAATAAAATAAAGATATAAAAAAAATAAAAAATCATAAAATAAAAAAAAATAAAATAAAAATAAAAAAAAAATATAAAAAATTAATAAATATATAATATAAATTTAAAAATTAATAATAATTCATATAATTTTAATGCTAAATAAATTAATCATTATATAGAAATTGAAGAGTAATAATAATAATAATGAATAATTATAATATATATAATTATTTATATCAAAAATTTAATTATTAATATTTTAATATAATTTATTAATATATTAAATATTTAAATATTTTTATTTATTTATTAATAATTTAAATATTATTATTTAATTAATTATTATATTATTTAATAAATTTATATATTATATTATAATTGTATAACTTGTGACTGTTATTTATTATTATATATTATATTAAAATTATATGATTATTATTAATATTATTTAAAATATTATTCAATATATATTTATATATATTAATTATTACAATATTATTAATATTATTAATTAATATTATTAATATATTTATAAATGTTTATTTAAATAAGTTGAAAACTAATAATATAATAATTAATAATAAAATAATAAATAATAATAATTAAATAATAATTAATCATCAAATTAAAATATAATAATAATTAAATAACAATATTTAATAATAATATGACTAGATAAATAAATAATAATACTAATAATTATTAATTAAAATTAAATAATATATTTTGCTTTAAATTATTATAAGCAATTATTTAAATAAATAAAATGATTTCTAATTTCCTTATTTATATTTTTATTAATTCAACAATGAATTTTATAAATGTTAATGTAAAATATACTACGGAAAATCTTACAAAGAATAAGACTCTCCTTGTATTGAAAATATTATAACAAGTGAGATTTTAATAGTTTTTATGAGAGAATCAAATAATGTACAGACATAACAAGAATTCTAGTACTTGTATATATTATGATGCTAAGAAATCTATTATAACATTAACTATTCTCTCATATTTCAGTTGTAATATTCGCTCACTTAATCGGCCAAAAACTTTCGCAGAAATTGACGATGACGATGACGGACTTGATAAGAAAAATATGTAGCCGAATATTATATTGCTGTTGACATAGCATTACATCAATAATTCGAATTATATTATATATAAACATTAAAAATGAATAACTTATAGTATATATATATATATTATATATTAATATTATATAATATATATATATATATTTATATATATATATATAATACTATATATATATTATAATTATATACTTATTATTAAATATTATATATATAATAATATATATATATTTCATTTATAATATTAATAGAAATATGTGGATCGTAGAATTTTACTCTTTGCATACTAATATACCTCATCAATTAATTAATTAATTAATAAGTTACTATCGGCGTCTCATAGTTTGATTACTGTATAAAATCAAAGTTATATACCGTGAACTATCACAAAATTCAATTAAAGATATTCTGGCTAGAAGACCTGTGTATATAATAAGGAGAATAATCCAGGCCATTAGCATTACCCTTTGCTTGTACTGTCGGCCACCTAGATGTTTTAAGTCCGGCAGAGTCGTGTATCGCTCTGCAATGCTGCCTCGCCGTACATATCGTCTGGTCATCTTCGTCCATCTCTTCTGCTATACTTAGCGGTCTCAGTAGAGGCTTCAAATATCTTAATGAAGTAATGAATCGCATTATGAGTGTGTTACGGCCTTGATAAATTAAAGGCCGGATTAATTTTGTGTTGAATTTATAAATAATAAATATATTAATCATAATCACTAATTCTAATCAATTATTAAATAATATATATGACTGTGAACTGTAACTCCAAAATTGTGATGATGAACTAAGATTATACTAAGATACCATTATATTTTACAACACTAACTGATTTTTAAATCTAAGTTCTTAGAATTAATAAAAATAATAAAAAAAACAACAACTTAACCCCTTTTCGGGATTATCACTGTGCATTAAACTCTATAATCTCAAAAGGATTTACATTACAAAGAATGTTGAACGCCTAAATTTGAAGATATACCTTGAACAGCACCCCATATCCTAACGGGACTGTGTAAAAGTGAAGTGTCAAAAACAGTCATGAATTAATTCATAACTATAGTGCCTAAATTAAAGAACTACTAGATAGTTGAATAACATAACTGCAAAATACCAATAATAAAACACAATAATATTCTAAATCACGTTTTAAAAAAAAAAAAGTGCTCGATCAAAAAACAACCATACTCAGATCACAAATACAATTAAACAAAATATACAATTAAATAACCAAGTTCATTAATTAAAATCCACCGTAAAAACACCAGTGAGCAAATTATAGATAACCTCTAATCACAATAGGCTTAAGAATCCTCTCAATATCTTAATACCAATAACATAAAAAGCAATAAATAAAAATTTATAAAAAAAAACAAAAGAAAAAAAACAAACCACCGTTCAGAGATGCCGTAGCAAGTCTATAATAAAGAAACTGAGATAATTAACGAGTATCAGAGTTCACCGAAGAAGATAATAACAAACCAGCTATTGTGACTCGTGTACCTCAACTCCCTATCAATAAGACACACATCACACTCCCCCAAAGATAGCCCCTCCATATTTCCGATAGGATATAATATTAATAGGATAAATAGAGAAGATTGACGCATCACAATACGAATAAACAATGAAATCTACGAAATGATAAATAACTCAAAGAATGAAGTAATGAAAAGCATAAACCAAAATAACCGTTAAGTGAAGCAGTTCGCCATCTCATACTTCAATCTCCAATCGTCCTTAGCGAATGAAAAAGGAAGACAGGAAGAATCTCCCCCTCGTAAACTACTGAGGATAGATACCATTCCCCCCTTCAACCGAACGCTTCAATAGCTCTATTAAGAGTGGAATTCGGCAAAAACGATACATAGATTATCTTTTTATACCTTAATAATGTAAAATCATACGTAATCAAAGTAGGAGTGAGTACAGTTAAAGGCTTTTGGCGATCAAATAAGATCACCTAAATAGCAAGATTTAAACTATATAATTCGTTGATTAAACTTTCCTCACCTATGAAAGGACGATTGTTATATTAGTATATTATAATTTGATTATATACTAAACTAGTCAATAATATATAATAGGTAATTATAAATAAGCATAAAATAACTTTATGCACCATCGCTAATAAAATGAACAATACAGTGACTGTATATAATTTATTCTACATATATTACAAATACAACCTGAAGTGGATGCGTGAAGGAGAAGATGGACCGCAATACTCATCCACGAGTATTTCGAGCCTTGTAGAGATAATAGCAGAACTTGCTTGATTATATGGCCACTTCTACGGATGGATCAGAATGAGAACAGACGACACTGCATGTACAATCCTATTAAGATAGCTTCTCTTTCTACGGTATACGTATTGTTCCTAAGCTTATATTACTAGATTCTGGGCCCTTAACTTGAGAACCAACAGCAGAAGAAACACAATAGAGTTAATTTAGCCAAAAATTTATATTATGATCCAGAGAAGTCCACGGATTCTCATTGGCCTTCACAAGTCAATAAATTTTTTACCTACCTCTCACCAAACGTAAAGAATAAGCGATCTTCTAACAAGCCTAATCCCCCGCTATTAATGGGAGTGTGAGGGGAAACGTATAAAAATGGCAATACTGGTTAAACGCCATCTGTACTGAAACTATGAACAGAATAAAAAAAGTCACCAATATTCTAACTCAAATACATAATAACGAGACTTCAGTACAGGAGAGGGAGAGTATAAGTCGACTGATTAAATCTCGCATAGAAAATAATAATTAACGTTAACCTGAAGAATAATGATAAGTCACTTAATTAGCACAAGGAGTCGTCATATAAGCTCGTCAGGTAAATATAGACGCGTGTGACAGATATAAATGCGAAAACGTCCTACTCACCCCCAAGAATGATCTAAAATCTAAGTAGGAAGAATTTATCAATATAGCGCAGAGAGATTCAAGTATAGAGAAGAGAAGAGAAAGAGAGAAGAGTATGAAGCTTATCCAACATTTGCTAAAGTCGCCGTGCAGGTCTAATTGACCCTTACCATACGCAGAAGGTAGGCCAAATTCTGAAATAGTTGGTTCCATTAGGAAATGAGTTTTCGCGAGCCATCTCATTTCGATGTGAGGTGAATCATAATGTTTTCCTCATAAGCTTTATACAACCTATGACGTATCGCATACCCCTACAGGCAACTCTTCAACATCTAACCCCACAACAAGAAATCGTAAATCAATCATTTTACTAAAATTGGAAATGAGTAAACTGGATCCAGTGATGTGAGGCGACTCCCGGCCAGATGGGGGCGGAAAACGGATACTCTTTTGTGAAGTAGAAACTTTGGGGTACGCTTATATACCTATAATATTATAATAATAATATATTGATTAATATAAATTATATATAGTATATATTATATATATATGTGATTGTGTGTGTGTGACAAGAGATTTAATGTAAAATAATATTAAATCAAATTTATGTAGTATAGCGTAGTATGAGGTAAATATATATTAAAGTAAAAAAAAATAATATATATTTTTTTTCCAAATGCCTGGTGAACATCTATGGAGTTTTTAGAAGACTTATTATAACAATATCATAATAAACAGTTTAGAATTTATAGTCCGTAATCGGTTATTTAAAATAGATCATTACATAACCATAGTTGTTGACGATTTTTTATAATAAATAATTGCTATGGTAACGGAAATATTAATTATAGTAACAATAATAAATAATAATAAAATGCACGTGTCGGTATCAATCAATAATTTCCTATATAAAATGAGCATAGCAATCAATGCCATAATATAATAGTATATAATCAATTGTAATATATATTAATGCGGTGGTTGTTGATGATTGGAAATTTAATTTATTCATAGATTGTAAATGGAGTTATGAAATATCACTTGTAAGACTATGTGAATGCTAAGGGCAGGGGGAGATTCCGGCTATGATCACCCCCTCCCCCACAGAAGTCGCTTGGCCTGAGTCAGTAGGAATAGTAGAATCATCTTTCAGAGTTTTTAAATTGATAACATCACGCCGCTATGATGAGGTGAATAACAACAATAGCAATTAAATAAATAATAATGATTGGTAAGAACTAGGAATATTATCGTAGTGATGCGAATAACGGGTGTTTGGTAAATTCTTATAATTGTATTGAAGAAATAATAACGCTGTGACTTTTTGAAACAATAGCTTTTGAATGAGTCGACTGCCTCCACCCGACGGGTCAAGCCTATCCCCCAGCCTCGAGTCCAAAGTGTTCGACTGGGAAAGGCGGCGGTTATGGTCCGAAGAAGACCCCAAAAGAATTGTGAGGCCCGAATCTACTGAAAACTGGTGTAAATGAGAAGATGACTAATAGAACAAATATTAAGAACATAAAAAATGAGTATATATGACTTAGAAAATATGTAATTCGGAGCGTTACCTAGAAAGATAAAAATTAATGAAAAGGTAACGGGGGTTCCCGATATAATTCCCTCCCCTGATTCTGAACATCCAAAAAAAATACCTGAGTACATTGCCCTAGTTAAAGTAGTCTATTAAGGGAATAGAAGAGAGCTTCTCTTCTTCCTCGATAAGCATGAGGAGGGGTATCATTAATTTTAAGAAATAATAGCAAGATATACGGTGAAGCTTTGTATTGCGTGAGTGCATTAATGGCTGTGCGGCGCGAGTGGCTCCAAGTTCTTGGGCAAACTACTGACAGAAATCGTGATTATCGTATCAGTCTATGATATTAATAAAAATATAGGGTTAGTAATAGTATAAAGGTATAATAAATATCAATTTTTGTATAATTATAAAATACTATATATTTACATCTCTAGGAGTAAAGAACTTGCATATGAATCCTATTTACATAGATTGTGGGAAGTCTTAGCCTTATCGTAACCATTTTAAATATATTGACTACTAATCACTAGCAATTATATTGAGGTAATTAAGTAGAGTGAAGGCTCACCGATTGTGATTGAAGTATATAGCGCCATAGTAATAAGGCCTGCATTAGAATACGGTGAATACTGGTTAATTCAATATTATTATAAACAAAATTAAATGAGCTAATGAATGAATTAGATAATATATCCTATAGTTAAACAAAATTGTCAGCAGTCTTATAATTATAATATATCAAATTATAATCGCATTATATCTATACGTACCTTCTAAAATAAAGTAATATATATAAATTATCATGTCTTAGTGCAATTTAGCCGTTATTTCTCGAATAAATAAAACACTAGGTTATAATTATTACATCATTTAGACTATTATATATAATAGTACCATATATTATTTACTATATATTGTATACTCATACATCTAAGACTAAGTTATAATATAGTAGGAAGAGTATTCTGACTTATAGAGATTTATAAAATATGATATGATAGCGCTTATATGGCAATTATTTTATACTGGTTTAGCTAATGTGGTATATTGAATACCTTCCGTATCTTCTAGTATTGCCACATCTAAGACAAGCTAAATGAGCTCATGCTATCTAAAAAATAATCTTAATTATCTACCACCCCTATCGTATGCGCAGTATCTAAGCTGATTGATATATAGTGGTTTTAAATAAAAACCCAATAATTAGGATAAATTTTAAATTTCCTTTTAAAAATATAGGGAGTTTAAAACTCATAGTCCTTATTCTTATAAGATCCCTTATTATAGAAATTTTTCTGTACAAAGTATTATAATTATAAAGATTAAACTATGATAAACAAGAGCTCATACCACGATGGTCTCGACGTTTACGATTTATCATGTATACCAAAAATTTAGTATAAAAAAGTACATAAAAAAAAATGGTTAGAGACGTTTTTCCTGCGACTGAACTTATTTTGAAACAGCTGTTTGAGGAGCGATTTTAGCTAGCTATCTGCCTTCTGTACTATATGATCCTGATCTTCTAAGCTGAGAGGGAGCGTGATATAGGTGTAGGTAAGGCCGTGAAAAAAATGGGAGAATATATATAATGCCCCGGGTTGATTATGGAGTAGTAACTATCTGTGCGGACGGAGCGAGGGGGTTTACTCAATGTGTCTCTGTCAATTCCATGCACGCCGGGTTGAAGGAGAAGTAAAAGGTGCTACGAGATGTAAGGAATGTCACTTCATTAATAGGAAATGGAGAGAGTGTTTGTGATAGGTGAGTAGGTTGCGGCAAAGTAACTTTCCCACGAATACTATGTGTATGGGATGAGAAAAAACGGAGTGCCTTATAAAAACCTACCGTTATGAAGCCGTTCCTTATGGACGTGGAGGCCCAGTGAGTGTTTATGAAAGTCCAATCCCGATACAATTGAGGTACCCGCGACTTATTTGATAAGAACCACTTACGTACGCACTCTGCCGTGTTTAGAAAAAGAGAGGTGGAAATCCAGATAAAATTCAGTTTGGAAAAGACGCGAAGGGAAAGGTCAAATATTTCTGCTGTGGAAAATGTGAAGTAATGAAACTTACAGCAAAGTACTGGTTTCCATAACTAGCTTTTGCCATATAAAGTTATTCATACTGGAAAGTGATTAAATCCGATTATGGTTCGTTGATCTGAGTTATTAAACAACAAAGATCTCAATACACTTCAATGACAATTAATACCCTACCCCAAGATTTAAAAGATATTATATTGCCAATATAAATGTACAACATATAGACAAAGATAGTATTTAAACATAATGTCTAGACTGTATCGGTGCAAGGGTCACTACTAAACAGGTGCCAAATTTTTGAAACGAAAAGAAACAATAGAAATATTTCTTCTTAAAGATTTCAATAGTGATTTTTTAATTGTATTGTATCCCTACCTTTTATTACTATTTAATAATGGAAGACTAGATGTTTTTCTAGCCCTCCATGGAGCTTAATATGGTCAATCTTCTAGGAGAAAATGTGAAAGTAAGAAAGCTTAATAATTGTTTAATTTAGATTAACATAATCTTAAATAATTGCCCAGTTGTTAGCTGTCACCCGAGAATTTTCTCTGTGGTACCTGTAAAAAAGAGATAAGATGCCAAGGTTATATTT
>JABUQX010138018.1:37500-38720 GCA_015478945.1 Trachelipus rathkii | reverse complement strand
GCTTTAAAACTTTACCAGATGCAGCTGTAATGGTCAAACAGCATAAATTAATTCAAGACGTTTGTACAAGCTGGAACAGAACTTATGATATCTTTTAAAAGATTGCTTGAACAAAAAGTTCCCCTATCCATATACACTTCTGAATGCAATCAGAAAATGTTGGCTGATTTTCAGTGGCAAATTATTCCATTTTGCTTGAAGCCCATTGTCAACATCACCTAAAACAAGCATTAAACTGAAGTAAAGTCGACCCAAGTGATCCCGTCCATTTTAGCAATAAATCTATTTTAAATAAGGCAATTAAAGCAAAAGCTTCATGGAATATTTACACTCGTTGAAGAGCTTAGGAAATCAGTAGAAAAAAGGACTTTCTAAGTTTCTATGTGATGTGATAAATCGTTGTGTGTAGCTACTTGTTGCTTAGATCTGCAAATTTCAAGCTAATTTTTCAACATGAATCAGATGAAGCAGTAAAAAATATGGTCGTTGAGGCATGCAAAGAAATGCATGAAAATTTAGCTCCCGGACTCTTCTGCTGACGATGATTCACGTGGGGGAAAGTGAAGCTGAAGGTTTCATTTTCACTTAATGGGTTGTTTTAAAGAAATTGTGGCATCAAAATCGTCATACAGAAGGAAGTGAGAGTGATTAAAAGAAAAGTCCCATTCTTCTGTGATGTGATTAAGTTGAACATAAAAAGTAAAAGGTTAATACAGAATTACATCAGAAATAAACAAATATATAAGTTTGCCTACTTTTACCAGTGAAGACAATGATATTCCCTTCAATTTGGTGGAAAAACACTGGAAATAGTTTTATGATTTGAAAAAACTAGCAATAAAATACCTTTCAGCTTCACCGTCATCAGTCGAAAGGAGAATATTTAGAACAGGAGGAAATATTTATGAAGGCCACAAGAATAGGTTATTCCTGAAATGGTGAGAACTGCTAATGTTTCTGTCATTGTAGAGTAGAAATGATTCTATCAGATTTTTGATCTTTCATTATTTCAATTTCATTAATATTTTTTAATATGTGAATGGTTTGCTATAGGTAAGAAATAGTTATTTACTTTTTGTTTTATTACTTGTATGATAACACTGGTAAACATGAAATTTCTTGGAAGGGGTCGCAATTGATTATTGATGTGCTGATTCCAAAAAGTAATCGTTTTTGGCATATCACATCGCATTTGTGAGATATTGTTTGTAACACAGATT
>JABUQX010138018.1:27500-30000 GCA_015478945.1 Trachelipus rathkii | reverse complement strand
AAAAAAAATAGATATCGGTATCGGCCGGCTTTCTGGTATCGTACATCCTTATTATATATATTAATAATAGTATATATATATTATATATATATATATATATTATTATATATATATATATATATTATATATATATATATATAATATATATATATATTATATATATATATATATTATATATATATATATATCTGTAGCAGGTTTTTCTTAGTTGAAGTGGCTGTTGTTCCATATATATATATATAATATATAATATATATAATATATATATAATATTATATATATATATATATATATAGATATATATATATAATATATATATATATATATATATTTATAATATATATATATATATATATATATATAATATAATTATAATATAATGTTTATTTAAACACTTGAAAATATTATTGAATTGTGGTGAAGTAAAAAAAAACTTCACCAGTATTGGGCGATATTTTTAAACGTTTTTCCTCAAATATATTTCCTGCTTCTGAAAATGAAAATAATTTCTTTGAATATATATGGGGGAGACTGGAAAGGACAGTAATTTTTGAGCTAGTACTGCTATGTTTGTAATAGCTTTGGTCACTTTCCACCAATTAAGTAATTCTTCTTTTCCCAGATTAGAAATTGATTTTTCTGAGTAAAAAAAAATTCAATTTCTTAAAATTCACCTTTTGAAGAGCCACTGATTTTCTCGTTTTCCTTTTACACTAACTTGACTCTTCTGTGCACTTCACTTTCTTTCAAAACTTATAAAACACTAACTGACTCGCTGTCACTTTCACTTTCTTCAAACTTATAAAAACTAAGTGCAAATCTAAGTTCATTGTATATAATGCTTGTTTCTGAAAATGGATAGATGACTCATCGCCTGAACCTTCTTCTGTACCGCTACTACTATTATCACTTTCTACCTTCAATTATTTGCATATTTCTTCAAGCATCCATTTTCTACTCATTTCTCTTATTTCATTAGAAAATAAAGTCAGTTTGTATCTTGGGGTCTACTACAGTATTTTAAAACAATTATCTTTTTAGAAAATTAGGAATATAGAGACATAAAAAGCCACAGGGGCTTCGAGACTGTCCAGGTCAAACCCACTTTACCCCAAACAGTGCTCATGGCAAATCCCACAAAAGCACCCTAGGGCTTGCTCAATTGTTGTGGTAATACAAATCCACCAATTATGGGTATGGTCAAAACTATATGATATATAATATATGAATTCCCAAACCATCTCATGCATTAATAACTAATTATGGTCCACAATGCCATCGTAACTATAAACTATATCACAACTAAACCCGCCCAATTTGCTTCCTATAGATTATATGATTGCCCAACCCCATCCATAAACGAATCTAAACCTTTTTTTAAATGTTGCAATCGAGTCACACTCAACAACCCCCCCTGGCAGACTATTCCAAAATTTAACAACCCTATTACCTGAATGCATGCTTTCTTATATCAAGATGGCATGCTTTCTTCTTAATTTCTTATATGCCCCCTGGTCACCTGTCCATGTTCTACTAAGAAAAATTTATTGGTCTCTGTATTATCAATAGATGTAAATATTTTGTAGACTTGTATCATGTCCCCTCTGAGAAATCGCCTTTCTACAGAAAACATTCCTAACTCTTCAGCCTTTCCTCATAGCTCTTACCCTCAAACCCAGAATCATCCTTGTTGCTCTAGTTGCACTCTCTCTAGCATATCTAAGTCTTTCTTTAAATAAGGGGCCAAACTTGTGCACAACTCTATTACTGCCCTAACATAGCTATTATACCAGTTTACTTATTACTTCTTGCTCTTGTAAACAACATTTCGATTTATGATGCCCAGCATCTTATTAGCTTTATTCTAGCTTCCAAACACTGATTAGCTACTTTCAAATTACTGCTTATAATCACACCTAAATCTTTTTCTTGGTCCACAGACTCAAGCCAATCCCCATTCATATCGTAGTTAAAACTTTTATTTGAGTAACCTAGGTGAAGAACCTTACACTTTTTACTATTAAAATTCATTGCCACTTATCTGCCCACCAAGAAGTTTATAAAGATCATTTTGAATCTTTATGCATTCTTTAACTTTCCTAACTGAGGTGGCCACTTTAGTATTAATTTGCAACTTAGAAACCTGGCATTTAGTCCCTGGTCTAAATCATATATATATTTGATATATGTTTTATCATGTTCTAAAGTAACTTTGCAGTAATTTCTTTTCTTAATGCTCCTGATGATTTTGAGGTACTTGGCAAATCTAAGTTCATTGTAGATAATGCTTGTTTCTGAAAATGGATAGATGACTCATCGCCTGAACCTTCTTCTGTACTGCTACTACTATTATCACTTTCTACCTTCAATTATTTGCATATTTCTTCAAGCCATTTTCTACTCAATTCTCTTATTTCATTAGAAAATAAAGTCAGTTTGTATCTTGGGTCTACTACAGTATTTAAAACAATTATCTTGTTTTGATATATGTCTAAGTAAC
>JABUQX010138018.1:0-22500 GCA_015478945.1 Trachelipus rathkii | reverse complement strand
TTACTATTAAAATTTTTGAACTTCCAGATATTCTCTTCAATGATGATTTTCCATATGTTCATGAAGTGGCGTTGTACTAAATGTAAGATTTTATATATATATTATATATATATATATATTATATATATATATATATTATATATATATATATATTATATATATATATATATTATATATATATATATATTATATATATATATATATTATATATATATATATATTATATATATATATATATTATATATATATATATATTATATATATATATATATTATATATATATATATATTATATATATATATATATTATATATATATATATATTATATATATATATATATTATATATATATATATATTAAATATAATATCATATATATATAATATATATATATATTATTATATATATATATAATATATATTATATATATAATATATATATATATAATTAATATATATATATATATATATATATATTATATTAATTATATATATATACTATACCTCCCCACTTTTGTATCTTTAAGATCTAAATAATAAATTGCGATTATGCAATATTTAACTATATATATATATGGGGCATTCCATGTCACTTCAACCAATTTTTGGCAATTTTTTCCGTGACCCCTTTCGATTTGCATGAAAATTGGCACACTAACAGATCTTGTTGAGAAAATATGAATGGCGTTTATTGCAGGTCTCTAGCTCATACGGTTCAGAAAATATGACCTTTGAAACTTTGGTCAAAATGTTCAATTTTGAGAGAGTAGTCCTAGGTCAAAATACAATATCTCGGCTTCTATGGCACTTAGAAGCATCGTGTAAAGACCATTTAATAGATCTTGAATAGCTGTACAACATTTATTTAGATGATTTTGACCTCGGAGGTCAAATAAAAAATTTGACCTTATGGTGACCTTGACCTTGAAAAAAAAACTATTATTCGATTTTTTTCAAACGTTGCTCAATTATTGTTATATATGTATATTTCATTTTTTTTAATGAATTAATTTTGGTTTTGGTTTGGTTTAGAAAATATAAGCAATTTAATAAGTACAAATATCACATTTTTTCACTTTTTTTAAAATTACAGAGTGATTCTTATTTTATCGATATATTGTAAGGTTATATAATGATGACACTTGATGAAAGAAGCTATCTTTTATTGTAAAACCTTTTAGTACATAAACTATATAATATATTTATGTGATTTTTTGTTTAAAATTTATATATATATATCTTTTATTATATATATATATATATATATATATATATATATATATATATATATATATATATATATATATATATAAACAAAAATATTGATACCCTTTATTTTAACAAATTTAAATTTTTTTTAGTTCGACTGGCAAACATGAGTACCACTTGACCCTGGTAATACACATTCTTTTGGACGAAGTTCTGCAAACTTTGAAAACCCGATTTTGATATCTGGGTGCTTCTCTTTGAAAAGCTGATATGCTTCCTTTAAGTTGCACAGGATTAGAAACTTTTGCTTCTTTTCTCTTGTTCCATCAACTCGTTTTACAGACACACAATCTTTCATTCCTGGCATTTCTCTGGACACATCTGCTGAATGATAGAAGTCAATTACAATGGAAATGTGTTCACTGTCTAGTCTTTTTCCTAATCTTACATTCGGTGTTGAGAACACTCCTTTCTCTTTTGCCAAATTCTTTGCTTGCCTAGCCATGAAATTGGAGCAATTAAACTCTTTCATTATTCTTGTTAATGGCCAGCGTTTTGGCAAGATAGTTAAAATAGAAAGCTTTTCACTTCTGCTTGTAGATTCCTCATTGAATTTTTCTTTTAACTGCTGAAGAATTTCTATTTCTGTATTATCAGTGTCACTGTCTGTAATTGGTTGCCCAGTGGCTAGTTCAAGTTTCCTTTTATAAGCTGTTGTTACTTTACATAGCTTTTTCTTGGCATAACTGGGTTTGCCAGATAGTTTAGATAATTTAATTGGTGTTTCTTCAAGCGAGACCAATGATTTATTAATTTCACTAACTTCATATTCCATTTGAGCACCATCATCATCAACTTCATGTTGGGCAGACTCCACTTCAGGAGAGGAATGCAATGATTGACTTGATGAAGAACCCTTTTCACTTTGATCCTTTGTTAACTTTTTGCGACAGTTACTACATAATTTGTGGTATATCTCAAAATTTAAATTAGGATATTTATCAATCAAATTTTTTGTCACATTTAGAAGATTTTTCTTTATCTTTTTTTTATGTACATTAAAAGGGTCAAAACAAAATTTTCCACTATTTAATATTGTTTATCCAAACTGGCATCCATCTTGAAAAAAAAAAATATATATATATATTATATATATATATTATATATATATTTTATATTATAAAATATGTACAACAAAAATATAAAAAAAAAAATATATATATATATATATATATATATCTTACACTTACAGTGTTCACATGAAATTATCTATAGTTCACAGTACACAGGATAGCCTCTTTATATACACAAAATAAAGAAAAAAGAGTAATGGTTTAAAACAACCAAAGATTTGAAAGCGGAAAACGTTTTACTGTGAAATTTATCACACTACTGAAATATTTTCTTTTCCCAAAGTGAATATAAAATATTAAAATTTTATAAAAAAAAAAAAAAAAATATGAAAATCTCATAAACCATTAAGGTCTCTTATCTATATTTTCTACCTGATACCTGATAAGTATAGAGATATAAACCTACATAAATATTACTATATATATATATATATATATATATATATGAACTACATATTAAATTAATTTTTATATATATATATATATATATATATATATATATATATATATGGTTAAAGGGATTATAAAACCCATAGATAGGAAAAACTTTAATTAATGATTTATTATCTCTATACCTATCTTATCTAGTACACCTTTCTTATCTATCTTATTACCTTATAGAAAAAGGGATATATATATATATATATATATATATATATATATATATATATATATATGGAGATAGAATTATATATATATATATATTATTATATATATATATAATACTATATATTATATATACCGGATATATATATAGATATATATATAATATATATATATATATATATATATATATATATATATATATATATAATATTATATATATATATATATATATATATATATATATATATATATATACTATATATTATATTATATATATATATATATATATATATATATATATATATATATTATATATTTTATATATATATATATATATATATATATATATATATATATATAAATGGAAATGTTGAATGAGATAAAAATTGCAAAAAAGTGAAAAATGTGATATTTGTACTTATTAAATTGCTTATATTTTCTAAACCAAGCCAAAACCAAAATTAATTCATTAAAAAAAATGAAATATACATATATAACAATAATTGAGCAACGTTTGAAAAAAATCGAATAATAGTTTTTTTTTTCAAGGTCAAGGTCAAGGTCACCAAAAGGTCAAATTTTTTATTTGACCTCCGAGGTCAAAATCATCTAAATAAATGTTGTACAGCTATTCAAGATCTATTAAATGGTCTTTACACGATGCTTCTAAGTGCCATAGAAGCCGAGATATTGTATTTTGACCTAGGACTACTCTCTCAAAATTGAACATTTTGACCAAAGTTTCAAAGGTCATATTTTCTGAACCGTATGAGCTAGAGACCTGCAATAAACGCCATTCATATTTTCTCAACAAGATCTGTTAGTGTGCCAATTTTCATGCAAATCGAAAGGGGTCAGGGAAAATGTCGTGTTGAAGTGACTTGGAATGACCATATATATATATATATATATTATATATATTAATATATATAATATATATATATATATAATATATATATAATATAATATATTTATTAGAGAGTATATAATATATATATATATATATATATATATATATATATATATATATATGAACAACCCTTAAGCTAATCTGTCAATTGAAATATATATTTTAGGTAGTTTTTATATTATTTAACTTAATTTTAATTATATTTATATATTTATATTAATGATGAAAAGATGCAAAGCTCTTACCTTTATTTATTATCCAATATGACTTTGCAGGCTGATGATTTAAATTAGAGCATATGTGGACAAGACCGTGCCATGCGTAGGATGTATATTATATGATAAATGTGATAAGGCGTTAGGATAGATAAAGCAAAATAAGTAATGTTTAATTAACATTATATGTTGTATAGAGAAGATGAAGAATATTATTTGTTATATTTGTATTATATGATATTTAGGCACCCGTAGTATGAATTATTGACACCCTCTTGTATGCTTGACTGATTCAATGTTCTGAATTAACAAAATGTTCACCCTTGATCCAGTTATAAATGATGTGACATCAATTGATAGAATAATAAGCTTTTATCTTATATTACAGATTATAAATATAGATTTTATCAATATGAAACAATATTTCAGGTAGTTCTGAAAAAAACAAGAATAACATAACAACTGCAGCGAGTGAAGATGCATTGTCACTATCTCACAGTGACAAGGCATGACCACTCCCTGTCATCACTCTCACACTGCTCTCTTTCCCTCCCTCTCTCTATCCTTCTAATGTATTTCTTTCATTCCTACTTATCATTCTTTCAAATATTCATACAGACCTCTTTTGTTCCCATTTTCTTTTGTCAAACTATCTGCTATTTGCTCCTTTCCATTTATCCAGCACACATCATCAATTATTCCTTCTTTTAACAATTCCTTTATAACAGCTAGATCAATTCTCAGTCTTCTGCTCTGAACATTTGTATGTGACTTCACAGCTCCTTCCAATGATTTACTATCTGAAAAACCAATCAGTCTCATGTTTGCTTCCCCTGTTAATTCCTCCCATAATTTTCTTACATATATCCCCATTTCCAATCCATCACACAACCCCATCGCCTCGGCCTCTAATGGCGATCTTACAACTCTGTTAGCAACTTTAGATTTCCATATTATTGGCATCTTTTTCCCATAACTATCCTCTATAATAACTACATATCCTATTTGCGATTCTCCCGTACCTAATCCATTAAAGGATGCATCCGCAAACACTTTTACATCTAAATCCCCTTTTAATGTCCCTATTCTAAGATGTTTATCCTCTAATCTTGTTTTCTCCATGATTTTTATTAATTTTCTCATATCTGCTGTTGTTCCCTTTTTCATTTTCTTTCCTAAAACACTCACTTGGTAAGATACTTCAGGTCTTGTTTGCTGTCCCAGCCAGTTTAATTGGCCCACCCCAGATCTATATTCTGTTTTTTCACTTTCATCTAACACCCTATCCCCCTTGTATGATGTTTTATTGGGTATTGTTAATGTTTTTCTGTAATTGTCCTGTTCAAGTAATATATGTTCTCCTTTATCATGTATTTGCACCCCAATATACCGGAAGTCTTTAAACTCCTGTCTCCCTACCCTTAATCTTTCTTTTAATTTCCTTATTATTTGTTCCTCGAAAGTATCATCCCCACCATAACATATATCGTCTACATGACAAACCATTATACCTCTTAACTTACTTCCGTTCTTCCACGTAAATATGGAAGGTTCTAATTTACAACACACACCCCCTAATCTTTCGAGTATTTCCTTTAAACTATAATACCAAACTCTGGCAGCATCCTTCAACCCATATACTGCCTTTCGTAGTTTCCATAATTTGTTCGTATTTGCTTCTTTTGGTGGTTTTACGAACACCTCTCTTTCCAATTTGTTTCCTTGCAAATATGCAGCCTTAATGTCTATTGACTTACATTCCCAGTTATATCTTTTAATTATCCCTAATGTCATTTTTAGCGCTTCGGCAGCACATGTTGGTGCTTCATTCCCCTCATCATTGCCTTTTTCCTCAAAACCCCTAACCACTAATCTAGCTTTACAATACTTTTTCCCATTCTTTTCCTTTTCTGTTATAACCCATCTTGTATTTAACCCCTTTCTGCCTTTGTCCACCACTTCATCCATTACATCATTTTCTTTCCAATTCTGTATCTCGTTTTCCTTTGCCTTAATGACTTCTATATCTCTTACATCAACTAAAAGTATTTCTTCCTCTTCCGGTATTTGTTCATGTTCCTCAAAGTCTTTTAGGTTTATCCAAGTTATCGTTCCATCATTTAAATTCTTGGTGTTGTAACATTGATTCCATTTCTTACTATTCACTTTACCCGCTCTGCTCATTATCTCAACTCTTTTTTCTTGGCCGGTTTCTTTTTCTATCATTTTCCATCTTTCTCCTTTCTTCAGTCTACTTAAATCTCTTTCTCTTTCTACTTCATCTTCATCTTGTTCTGCTTTTTGTATTCTATTTATGTGTACTCTTTGTGTATATCTAATCGACCCCCCCTGTTTTACCACCACTGTTTTCCCATCGACTCCTATGACCTTTCCTGGTCCCTTCCATCTTTTATCGTTCTCTCTTTTATAATATACCCACTCTCCAATTGTTACATCTTGTACTTTACTTTCCCTGACGTTGTTATTCAAAGCTCTTTTTAGTTTCATCTCTGCTTGCTGACTTATTACTTCTTTCCATGCCTCTCTTCTATATCGAGCATTGTCCATTATCACACATTCTTCCCAACCCTCTGTGTTATCTATACTCCAAGGAGTCATTTTCCCTCCCTTATTCCATCCAAAAACTAAATTGTTTGCTGTATACCCTCCCTTATTGGGTATATTATTTCGACCATACACAGCCCATCTTAAGCATAAATTCTTGTTTTGATACCCATCTTCTTGTAATTTTCTAACATGGACTCTCTGCCGCTGTTGCCAATAATTTGATGTCAAACATCTCACACATTTCCTCCATTGTTTCATTTTGAAATTCCCTTCCGTTGTCCGAGAGAATTTTTTCCGGAGCTCCGAAAACACTTATCCACCTGTCTATTATCTTACCTACTATCTCTGCCGGTCGTTTTCCTTCAGTCCATGTTGCTTGAACGAAACCGGTCAATTCATCTATCATTACTAAAAATTTCTTTCCTTCTAACTCACCCATATCTATAGATATTAATTCATTGAAATGATTTGCTCTATCCAAACCCACCACAGGTCTACTAGGTGTGGGCTTGAATATTTTACATGAATGACAATTATTTATTACTCTTTCGATTATCCCTTGTATTTGTTTTTTTCTTTCTTCATATGCCTCATTCCCCCCGTATGCTTTCTCCAATAATTTATTTAGGTTGTCCTTACTACAATGTGCGAATTGTTTGTGTATTTTGAGTAATTTGTCTTCATTTTGTTTTTCGCTGTTACCTATCCACCATTTATCACCCCCCCCCCAAACCACGCACTATATCTACGTTTTATCAGTGGTAATCTAACATGACCACCATCATCTACCCTTCCCTTTACTCGTACCCCTATGTCCCTTAAAATAATGTTGTTGTTGCTGATATCCATTATTGCCCCCAGTTTTTGTAATGTTTTTCTTCCTATCAACCATGGTATAATCGTGTAAATCGTTAATGTAATCTGTTGTTATATAAATGATGGTTTCCCCCTTTTTTCCTGTAAGATCTACAGGTATTTGTAGTCTTTTCTCCCCCTTATAATCAGAACCCCCAAAACTATAAGTCTTTTCTATTCTCTTTGCACTCTCTCTCATCCTCTCTAATTCACTTTTGTTTAGATTTCGTAATATTTCTTCTAGTCATTCTCTTCCAATTACTGTACTATTACTTCCAGTGTCTAATATAGCCTCAATCGTTCCTTCATTCTCCCTTTCATTCCCGGAATTATTCAAATACACATTACTCTGTTCACCTTTCATTTGCTTGTCAGACCCCCTTTTTTTCCACCAACATTTATCTTCTTCATGTCCCCATTTGCGACAGTACATACATTTCTTAATATTTTCATCCCGAGTTAGGCACTTCTTGGCCTCATGGCCCTTTCTCCCACATTTCAAACACAACTTTTCTTCCTTACACTCGTTCGCAAAATGTCCATCTTGAAAACAATTAAAACATATATATATATATATTCTCTTTGCACTCTCTCTCATCCTCTCTAATTCACTTTTGTTTAGATTTCGTAATATTTCTTCTAGTCATTCTCTTCCAATTACTGTACTATTACTTCCAGTGTCTAATATAGCCTCAATCGTTCCTTCATTCTCCCTTTCATTCCCGGAATTATTCAAATACACATTACTCTGTTCACCTTTCATTTGCTTGTCAGACCCCCTTTTTTTCCACCAACATTTATCTTCTTCATGTCCCCATTTGCGACAGTACATACATTTCTTAATATTTTCATCCCGAGTTAGGCACTTCTTGGCCTCATGGCCCTTTCTCCCACATTTCAAACACAACTTTTCTTCCTTACACTCGTCTTATAATCAGAACCCCCAAAACTATACGTCTTTTCTATTCTCTTTGCACTCTCTCTCATCCTCTCTAATTCACTTTTGTTTAGATTTCGTAATATTTCTTCTAGTCATTCTCTTCCTATTACTGTACTATTACTTCCAGTGTCTAATATCATTCTCCCTTTCATTCCCGGAATTATTCAAATACACATTACTCTGTTCACCTTTCATTTGCTTGTCAGACCCCCTTTTTTTCCACCAACATTTATCTTCTTCATGTCCCCATTTGCGACAGTACATACATTTCTTAATATTTTCATCCCGAGTTAGGCACTTCTTGGCCTCATGGCCCTTTCTCCCACATTTCAAACACAACTTTTCTTTTCCTTACACTGCTCTCAAAAAATGTCCATCTTGAAAACAATTAAAACATATATATATATATATATATATATATATATATATATATATATATATATATATATATATATAGTGAGTATATATATATATATATATATATATATATATATATATATATATATATATATATATATATATATATATATATATATTTTATATATATATATATATATATATATATATATATATATATATATATGTATATATATATAAGAGAGAGAGTGAGTATATATATATATATATATATATATATATATATATATATATATATATATATATATATATATATATATATATATATATATATATATATATATATATATATATATATATATATATATATATATATATATATATATATATATATATATATACTTGTATATACATATATGTTTTATTTAAATAAATATTTTAGGTAGTTTTTATATTACTTAATCCTAATTTAATTAATGATATTTATATATTTATATTAATGGTGAAAAGATGCAAAGCTCTTACCTTTTTTATTATCCACTAAGACTTTGCAGGCTGATGACTTATATTAGAGCATATATTGGACAAGACCGTGCCATGCGTAGGATGTAATGTTATAGGTGATAAAGGGTTAGAATAGATAGGTCAAGATAAGTATGTATAAACAATGATATGTTGTATGAGTAGATGAAGAATATTAGTTATCATATCTGTATTATATGATATTAAGGCACCCGTAGTATGAAGTATTGACACCCTCTTGTATGCTTGACTGATTCAATGTTCTGAATTAACAAAATGTTCACCCTTGATTCAGTTATAGACGATGTGACATCGATTGATGGAATAATAAGCTTTTATCTTATATGAAAGATTATAATTATAAATTTTATCAATATAAACAATATTTCAGGTAGTTCTGAAAAAAACAAGAATAACATAACAACTGCAGCGAGTGAAGATGCATTGTCACTATCTCACAGTGACAAGGCATGACCACTCCCTGTCATCAATATACTGTATATATATATATATATATATATATATATATATATATATATATATATATATATATATATATATATATATATATATATATATATATATATATATATATATATATATATATATATATATATATATATATATATATATATATATATATATATTATATATATATATATATATATTAAATATAATATATATATATATATATATATATATATATATATATATATATATATATATATATATATATATATATATATATATATATATATATATATATTAGAAGCCTTTATATAGAATCTTGTTAATAATTTAGAAGGAAAGTCACTATTTAATAATTTATTTAAGCACAAATTTTCGTTTCTTTTCTGAAACCTCATCAGGTGCTGGTTGTTGTAAGACTAAAATTAAATTTAATATTAACAATAGAAATCTAAAAAGTAATTTATATTTTAGATTTAAGATTTTTATAGAAATTAGTAGAGTTCAAAATGTTATTTAGAGTGGGATTGATATTGATTTCACCTTTTTGTCTATTATAATTATTGGTGTTAAGGATGTAGTAGGATTCGAGTAATTTTCTTCTGTGTAAATCTTTTGAATGTATGAGAGGGGTCATGTTGTTAATGTCAATAGTATGGTTATGTGTGGCACAATGTGATGTGAGGGCAGAATTAGGCTGCTGCGGTAAGGCCTCTTCTGCTGCTTTTGTGTTGGTACAGTTCACGGTTGCCATGCGTTTTCTGATGTATAAGGAGTTACAATGAAGGCAAGGGATTTTATAAACACATTGGGGTATGTTAGTGGGTCGATTTATGTTGGGTCTAAGAATAGCTTTAAGGGGTAAATTTCCTGAAGAGGTGAGTTTAATATTATTGGGTAAGATGTATTTTAATTGTTTAAGAGGAATGTTAGGTATGGGTAAGAAAGAGTTATTAGAGGGGTTATAATTGTGAGGTTGATAAAAGGATTTTTTTGCTTGTTTAAGGGCACATTGTATAATGAAATGAGGGTAAGAAAGTTTGTTAAAAAATAGAAAAAAGGTAATTAATTTCAGTTTGTAGAAAAGAGGGAGAGCATATTCTTAGAGCTCTGAGAAATAAGGAAGAAAGTGTTCCTATTTTTGTGTTGGTTGAATGGGATGAAAACCAATGTATGTAACTTGGGTTGTAAGTAGGTTTGCGGTAAACAGAATTGTAGGGTAGAGAGATTATTGGACCAGGTTATAAGAACATCAAGGAATGGTAGGGAATTATTTTTAGAAGTTTCAATAGTGAATTTAATGTTAGGGTTAATAGTGTTGAGGAAATCAAGTATATTATGTGGATTAATGTTGAATTCCTTCAAAAATGTCATCCACATATCTGTACCAAGTAACATTAGTGAGAATGTGGTTAGGGAATATATGATAAATTTCAAGAAGTTCCATGAAAATATTACTTAGGACAGGAGAAAGGGGAGAACCCATACTAAGACCGGAATTTTGTTTCAGAAAAGTGTTATTAAATTCGAAAAGTTGTGTTCTAGGGTAAGTAGGATTAATTGTTTTAAAGTGTCAAAGGGAAATGGTAATATGAAATTGTTTTCATCAATAAAACGTGATAGGAGTGAAAGGGTTAAAGGGACAGGTACAGAGGTGAAGAGTGAAGTTACATCAAAACTTACAAGGGAGTGGGAGTGTGGGTTGATGTTTTTGGTTTTGATGATGAAATCTTCAGAATTGGTAATGTGTGATGATGAGATGTGTCCAACAAGAGGGGAGAGTTGTTTAGCTAGCCATTTGGATAATTTATAAGGGACAGAATCTATGTTAGAGATGATAGGGCGGAGAGGGGTATTAGGTTTATGGGTTTTAGGGATTCCATAGAATTTGAAAAGGCAAGGGAAGGTGGCTTTTAAATCATTGTGCAGGTGAACATGTTCCGAAAGAATGTTTTTTAGTTTATGGTTAAAGTTAATTTGAAAAGTTTTTAAGGGATTTTTAGTGAGGAGGGAATATGTGTTGTTATCAGAGAGTAGATTGTTACATTTATGTAGATAGTCAGTTTTGTTAAGTATAACTATATTATTACATTTGTTGGATCTTGTAATTATGATATTGTTGTTTTTTGTAAGTGAATAGAGAGCTGTGTAAAATTTGGAGGGTGTTTTCTGTTTATTTAGGGAGTTGAAAATCTTATGAATAATTAGTCCTTCCATGAAATCCAGAGAGTGAGATTCTTCTTTGAAATTAGTTTTATATTTTTCAAAGTCCACAATAAATTTTGAAATCGGGTCCAAATTTTGTAGAGAAAATGAGAGTCCGTAGCCCAAAATGATTTTTTGATCCATCGATAGTTCTAAATCTGATTTATTTATGATGTTATTAAAATTAGAATTCTTCACCCAAACACTATTATAATAAATAGTATTAAATTTGTTAAGTTTTCTCTTTTTTTTCATTGATGATAAAATCTTTTCTTTGATGTGCTAAATTGAGTAACTGGGTGAAGGTATCGAGAGAGTTTGGGTTCTGTTTATACCATGACTCTTGGAAAATTTTGAAGTATTTAAAACTTTGTCCGAAAGCGAGTTTAATTTCTTTCTTGATAGTTGAAATTTTGCTAAGAAGAATTTCCCTATGTATATATATCAGGGAAAGGGTTATTATCATTTGTTGAAAGATTGTTAGGTAACAGAGTCTTAGGTATAACTAAATTTTTTAGGCAGTTTTTGATGAAGCTTAATTGAATCTTTTTAACATTAGATGAAATCATTTGATCTCTGTATTTGAGAAATTTTTCCTAAGTTCGTAGTTAAGATCTCCTAAGTTGATATCAGGCATATTGAATGTATTGTACGTATTCAGCAATGATCGCTAAAGGATTAGGTATATAATAGAAGCCTTTATATAGAATCTTGTTAATAATTTAGAAGGAAAGTCACTATTTAATAATTTACTTAAGCACAAATTTTCGTTTCTTTTCTGAAACCTCATCAGGTGCTGGTTGTTGTAAGACTAAAATTAAATTTAATATTAACAATAGAAATCTAAAAAGTAATTTATATTTTAGATTTCTATTGTTAATATTAAATTTGGGGTGCGTCACGAAATACCAAGGGGAGTAGTATATATATATATATATATATATATATATATATATATATATATATATATATATATATATATATATATATATATATATATATATATATATATATATATATATATATATATATATATATATATATATATATATATGTGAAAGGAGGAGAGGATGAGAGAGAGAGAGAGAGAGAGAGAGAGAGAGAGAGAGTGGACAAGGAATGGAGGATAGACAGCTTCCACTGTATCTTAAATGAACATCCTTAAAAAAGATCCATGAAAAAGAATCCTTAAAAAAAAATCCAATCTCTTTTGGAACCAAACATACATACATATATATACACAGATGGGGATAGAAAGAGCATATAAACATCATGTATAAAAAAAAGACATGAAGAGAGAGAGAGAGAGAGAGAGAGAGAGAGAGAGAGAGAGAGAGAGAGAAAGAGAGAGAGTTTTTCATCTACCTTAATTCATTAAGACTGGAGTGGCAGATTTTATTGCATGCATTGAAAAAGAAAAGCATCAGAAGAATATATACAAAGTTGAAAAGAAAGCCCAGCCTTTTAGTGAGAACTCGTCGTTACCATTAATTATAAGAACTCGTCGTAGTAAGAAAATCCAATTTTAGAGCTTCACTGGATCAACAAGGATGGACTCTCACTATGGTAATCAATGGGTGGTTCATCCCTTGCCCAGGTGGCCACAACCATACCCTCACAAAACCCCGCCATTCTCTCCTATTATCGTCATTCACTTCTATTATACACCTTCTTACAACCTACATTTCTCCTTCAGATATCTTTACTGACTTTAATCCACTTTTTCTTCACAGTCTCCTGTCGTCGATTCCCAACACACTCACCACTATACATCCGCTTTTAACTAACCGGGACTGTTATCCTTGCAATATGACCAAACCATATCTCAACGTGCATTCTTCATTTATTCTCCTCATTTACCCCTTTCTTCACACATACTTATAATGCGCTCATTCCCCATTTTATCAAATCTTTTCACAACTAACACGCCCCTAAGATTGTCCATCTGAACACATTGAACTTTAGATCTATACCTCTTATTCCAGATAATAGTCTCACTATTATACATTAACACAGGTAACAACATACCCTCATGTAAGACTTAGTCAAGACTTAGTCCCTTTACATCCACCAACGATTTAATTGCACCAGCCACCTTCCTGCCATTCAACTTTCCTACTACACTGCACATCCTTACCCTTTTCATCCAACATATATCCTAAATATTTAAACTCAGACACTTGTTCCAGCTGCTCACCATCTAACATAACTTCACACCGAGGACTGTCCTCACACACAACCATAACTTTGCTCTTATCTACGTTTACTTTCAAACCCCTACTTTTACACACCCTGCCAAATCTCTCTACCAATCCTCTCAAACTCTCTTCAGATTCACCACTCAAAACCAAATCATCCGCATATACTAGGTAGGGCACCCTCCACTCACCTTCATTCTCAATCATTCTAACACCATTTCCTGCCATCCCCACCTCGAATTCTTTCATAACCCCATCCATTTACAAATTGAATAACCATGAAGACATAACACAACCTCTGTCTCTCACTCATTATTAATCCTAAACCAATCACCATTGACACCATTTATTCTTACACATGCTTCACTACCGTCATGCATACTTTTGATTCCATTCAGAACCCTACCTCCAACACCATGCCATAAAGCTTCCCAATTAACTCTTATCATATGCCTGTTGCAAATCCATAAAACCTAAATACAATTTATTTTCTTCTCCCTCATTTTCAATCATTTGTTCTCAATGTAAAGATTTGATCCACACATCCTCTACCACCCTGAACGCACCTTTGGTGTTCTTCACCAATCCATTCTTCCAGTCACTGACGCACTTCTTTTCGACCAAAATACCAGCATATACCTTCCTACAACACTCAATAAACACCTCTTATCTCCTTTACCCTTATATATGGGTACTTCATTATCCGCTCTCCTCCAATCCCTTTGAACTATACCCTAAATGCTTTATTACACAACTTCCAAATCCAATTAATCAGGGTTTCCGTTTCCGTTCTGATCATTTGACCAGTAATATAATCTACGCCTGTAGATTTTACATTATTTGTTTACTTTCACTCTACCCATTACCTCCTCCTTACTAATAACCTCATCCCCAAAATACCTATTCCTCTTGCAACATCAAACCCACACACATTCACTATCAATACTACGTTTACTTTCAAACCCCTATTTAATAACTTGCCAAATCTCTACCAATTTCAAACTCTCTTCAGATTCACCACTCAAAACCAATTCATATCCGCGATATAATAGGTAAGCAATCACCCTCCACTACCCTCCCCATTCTCCATCATCATTCTAACACCATTTCCTGCCATCCCCAATTCCCTCAATTCTTTCACAGGGCCCCATCCTGAGTATACAAATTGAATAAATCTCATGAGACATCACCCAACCTCTGTTCTCACTCCGTATTAATCCTAAACCAATCACCATTGACACCATTTATTCTTACACATGCTTCACTACCGTCATGCATACTTTTGATTCCATTCAGAACCCTACCACCAACACCATATATCACTAACACCTGCCATAAAGCTTCCCAATTAACTCTATCATATGCCTGTTGCAACCATAAACCTAAATACAATTTATTCTTTTCTTCTCCTCATTTTCTCAATCATTTGTTTCAATGTAAAGATTTGATCCACACATCCCTCTGCTCACTCCTGAATGCACCTTTTGTTTCACCAATCATTCTTCAGCCCCTCGACGACTTTTTTCAACCAAATACCACAGCATATACCTTCCCTACACCACCAATAAACTTATTCCCCTATACTTTCTACAGTTCCCCTTTCTCCCTTACCTCCTTATATAAGGGTACTTTACTGCTCTCCTCCAATCCTTTTGAACTATACCTCCTATAAACGCTTATTACACAACTTCCCAAACTAACTCACTATCTCGCCTTCCATTCTGATCATTTCACCAGTATCACTCTTGTCTGTACATACTTTGTAGATTTTACTATTCTTCAACTTTTCACTCTTAACATTAATACCTCCTCCTACTAATAACCTCATCCCCAAAATACCTATTATTCCTCTTGCACCATCAAAACCCACACACATTCACTAATACCAATATACGTTTACTTTCAAACCCCTACTTTTCACACACCCTGCCAAATCTCTACCAATCTTTCCCCAAACTCTCTTCAGATTCACCACTCAAAACCAAATCATCTGCATATAATAGGTAGGGCACCTCTCCACTCACCTCCATTCTCCATCATTCTAACACCATTTCCTGCCATCCCCACCTCGAATTCTTTCATAACCCTATCCATTTACAAATTGAATAAACTGAATAATACAACCCTGTCTCACTCCGCTATTAACCAAACCAATCACCATTGACACCACTTATTCTTCTACACATACCACTACCGTCATGCATACTTTGATTCCATTCAGAACCCTACCACCAACACCATATAGCTTCCCAATTAACTCTTTATCATATGCCTGTTGTAAATCCATAAACCTAAATACAATTTATTCTTCTTCTCCCTCATTTTCTGGAATCATTTGTTTCAATGTAAAGATTTGATCCACACATCCTCTTACCACTCCCAAACGCATCTTGTTCTTCACCAATCATTCCTTCAGTCACTGACGCACTCTTTCCTAACAAAATGTCTGTAGCATTTCCCTACAACACTCATAAACTTATTCCCCTATAATTTCTTGTGTTCTCCCTTACCTATATAAAGGTACTATTATCAGTTTCCTAATCCCTTTGAACTATAATTCTCCCATAAACGCTTTATTACACAACTTCCAAATCCAATCAATCACCATCTGCCTGTTCTTGATCATTTCACCAGTAATTTCATCTATACCTGTAGATTTGGCCTTACATTCTTTCAACTTTCACTTACCCATTACCTCCTCCTCTGCTTCAATAACCTCATCCCGTAACACCTATTCCTCTTGCACCATCAAACACACACGCATTCACCATCACCTCTTCATTACTGTTAATATTTTGCAGATTCCACACTTCCCTCACATCTATTTCATCGCTACAAAAGCACCATCCCTATTCATTATTCTAAGCAGATTCCCCTTATTCTCATTCTTAACCTTTCCTTCCAGAAGAGCCTATTCCCTTTGTAAATTATTCATCCTCCTCCAAACTTCATTTTAATTTGTTTTCCCTACAAGATGCACTTTTAAGTATTTCTTTTTCCTCCTATATAATTCCAAGCATCTTTTTTTTTTTTGAGACTTCATCATTTGCTTTTATACATTCAACCACGCTTTTTTTTTTACCTTTTAACTGCTTTCTATCTCCCTAATCATTCCAATTCATTCATCAATTGTTAATATTCTATCTTTGCATTCATACTTTACCTTCATTTGCCCTCAGATTTGTTTCCGTATCAACTTGTTCACATTCAACCGATTTTCCTAGCGCTCTTACATACTTATCCTATTGTCTTGCCCACTTAACTTCTCACTCTTAATTTTACTCACTTTTCTCCTGTATCACCTTCCTCTCCATCCAAGCCCTCACTAACTTAATTCTTACATAGAACAACATATCCGATAATCCCATTCCTAAACCCTCACTGATTTAACATCCACCATCTTCAACATCTCCCTCTTCACCAACACATAAAATCAATCATATTTTTCACTTGATACCATCTCTACCTACACTAACCTCTAGTACCTATATACTATTGTGTTTAAAGCTACACACATGTCTCTCTCTCTTTTCACAGAAATTAATCACCTTCCTACCATTTCATTTCTCCCGCCACCTCCCAAAACCACTTGTAATACTCATCCTTTTTTGATCATCTCCATCCAAACTATTCAGGTCCCTCACTATCAATCTGAGGCTCCTACCACCCCATCCAGAACATCATTCAGATTTCATCCTAAAAAATCGCCTCTAACGCTTCTCTGATGGGACCATAGGCGTCACAACCATACATAACTTGGATCTTTTCAAAACTTAAATTAACCATTAGAATTCTAGACTCACACACAATAAAGTCTGCCACCATAGCTTTGTACCACAGGTCGCTCATCAAAATTGCAACTCCTTCTCTCCCTCTCATTCCTTTCCCACACCAGCACACACATTTCACACCACACCATTCATTTTCACCGCTTCTTTCGGGTTTTGTTTCATTTACAGAAGGAAAGCAAATCAACGGTCTCTTTTAAAATACATCCATCACCTCTCTCTCTTCTTCCCCTCAACATATATATATATATATATATATATATATATGAAAGAGTATATATATATATATATATATATATATATATATATATATATATATATATATATATATATATATATATATATATATATATATATATATATATATATATTTGGTGTGTACAGAACTGAATTTTTTGTTTTTGACTGAATTAGCTGAAAAAAATTCCGGCCGGAACCGGAATTTCTTGTGAACTTTCCTTTAACTATATAAAGAAATGTAAAAAAAATATTTTTTATAACTTTCAACATAAAATCTTATATTTAGTACAACGCCACTTTGAAGAGAATATCTGGAAGTCCAAATATTTTAATAGTAAAAGGGAGAGAGTTGTATTTTCTAGAACAGGGGAAACTACAAAAGAGCAATAGATCCAAGCTGTGAAATAAGTGAGTTTTGAAGAGAGTTTCTCCCCAAAAAAGATTTGGCATATCAATGACACCAAATCACAGAAAATAATGAATTTTATCGCAATGAGTAACCAGACATTCACAGTCACAGAAGAGAAGGGATTCATAGAACTTATTGCCCATCTTCAACCAAAATATCTTATTCATAGTAGAAAATATTTTGTAGAGAAAATGTTACCAACTTCATACAGGAAATTGAGATCAGCAGTATTCGAGAAGTTATCTAAGGCTGATCAGATATCATTTACTACAGATATATAGAGAGCTAAATAATTCAAACGACTCATTTATTTCTTTAACTGCACTCTGGTTTACCAGCGAGTTTAAAAAAATGGACTGTGTACTCCATTGCAAGTATTTCCCAAGTTCTCATTCTGGAATTAAAATCACTATGAGTTTTGAAATTACGATGAATAATTGGGAAATTCCTCCTAACATAATCCATTTGATCCTTCGAGATGGAGCATATAACATGAAACTTTGAACTGATTTAGCAGGATACACAAGTTTTTCTTGTTTTATTCATAAACTATAATTTATTAAAGATGCCTTATTTTCTCAAAGAACAGTGTGATTTAATAAAGAAATGTAGGAATATTTGTACACATTTCAATCATTCCAGTTTTTAAGCTGTAATGAACTTAAAAGAATACAAAGAGACTTGGATCCACATCTTGCAAGCCCACTTATGCTAATTCAAGATGTTAATACAAGGTGGAATAGCGCATATTTGATTATAGAAAGAATTGAATGTTTGAAAAGACCTCGGCAAGTTTATATTATAGAACAATCAATCATTTAAGTTTTGACTGCTAATAAATGACAAATACTTGAAAAAATTCTAAGAGTTTTGCAACCATTTCTCATGGTTACGGAAACTATAAAGCAAAATCAATTATATCATCAACTATTCTACATATTTGAGCTCTCCAGCATATCTCTCAAACTCTGAGGATGACAGCAGAGAATAAAGAAGGGCTGAAGAAGGCATTAGAGCTTAGATTTATGAATAAAATGGAAGAGAAAGGATCAATAGACATATATCAAAACAAAATCGTTTTAAATACTGTAGTAGACCCAAGATACTAACTGACTTTTATTTTCAATGAAATAAGAGAACTGGAGTAGAAAATGGATGCCTGGAAGAAATATGAAGATAGATATTTGATGATATCCATGATCTACAATAAACTTAGATTTGCCAAGTACCTCAAAAATCATCAGGAGCATTAAGAAAAAAAATTACTGCAAAGTTACTTGTTTTTTATAAGTTTGAAGAAAGTGAAAGCGACAGCGAGTCCGAAGACGAAAAAGAAAAATCAATGGCTCTTCAAAAGGTGAAATTTTTAAAGAAATGGGCATTCTCAGAAAATCAATTTCTCTGGGAAAAGAAGAATTCCTTAATTGGAGGAAAGTGAACAAAGCTAAATTTCCAAACATAGCAGTACAGTTCAAAACTAATTTTCCACCTCCACATATTCAGAGAAATTATTTTCATTTTCAAAAGCAGGGAATATATTTGAGGAAAACGTTTAAAAATATCGCCCAATACTGGTGAACAGTTTTCTTTTACTCATCACAATTCAGCAATATTTTCAAAAGTGTTTAAAGAAAGTTAATCTATATATATATATATATATATATATATATATATATATATATATATATATATATATATATAGATATATATATATATAGATATATATATATATATATATATATATATATATATATATATATATATATATATATATATATATAAGGAAGTAATGATAGAATGTATTTATTTTTTATTTACAGTTAACGTTTGTTGTGTTTTGCTTATATATATATATATATATGAGAAAGAGTATATATATATATACATACATACATATACACATAAGAAATAGGTGAGCAGTTATATACATGAAGAGGCTATTGGTTATTACATATTATTATTACATATTATATTACACATATATACATACATATATACATTAAACATACATATACATATACATATACATATTAGCATATATATACATATATATATATATATATATTATATATATATATATATATATACATACATATATATATATATATATATATATATATATATATATATATATATAATTTTGGCAATTAAATTTGAATTTAATGTGAATATCTTATAATCCCATATTTTGAGATATTTGAGTAAACTTTATTTAAATAATACTGCATGTATGTGATATACTGTATGAATACTTCACACAAGGTTACTTATATTTGTAAAGATGGTATTATGGTTATATAAAATAACTTCCTGATAAAGTTTTTTCTCTAGAAGTAATTAGCATTCCGGTTCCGGCTGTGGAATTTTTTCTAAATTCCAAGCCAGAAACTGGAACCACTGAAAATACATTTTACGTCTTGCAAAATTTGACCGGACCTGAATTCCAGCACACCTCTAAATTATATATATATATATATATATATATATATATATATATATATATATATATATATATATAGAAAGAAAGAGTATATATTTATATATATACACATATATATATATATAGTATAGATCAATTATATATATATATATATTATACATGAGAGAGAGAAAGAGACAAAGAACGAGGAGGAGAGAAGAAAAGAAAAGAGAGGGAAAGTGAGAGAAAGAGAGAAAGAAAGAGAGAGGGAGAGAGAGTACAAGAAGGAATATTGAAAGACAGAGACACACAGAGAAATCCAAGTTCATCCACGACTGCTGCTCTTTTGTATATATATATATATATATATATATATAAATATATATATATAGTTATATATATATATATATATATATATATATATCGTATATATATATATATATATATATATATATATATATATATATATATATATATATATATATTCTTTTCTTTCTTTTCTCTTCTTCACCTTCCTCTTGTCTCTAAGATTGGGGGGGGGGGTAAGGTGCTGGGGCTGCCATCGAAAAGAAAAAAGCAGTAGGAGAACATGACAACCGCCTAAAGAAAGCCAGCCTTACCGCCGCCTCTGTACCATTAATTAGTAGCTTCATTACAGACAGAAATTCAATTCTAGAGCATCATGTAACCGCTGGGACGACCTCTCACTATAAATCGTTACCGGCGGTTCATCCGTCTGTGGCCACAACCATGCCCCCATACAAAACCCCGCCATTCTCCTATCATGCACCTTTATTTCTTCTCGTCTCTGCTAAACTCACATTTCCTTTACTTTCGCTTACTGACTCAATCCACTTCTTCGGTCCAGCCGGTCGGTTCCTAACACATTCACCACTATACATCCGCTTAACCAACCGACTATCATTCATCCTTTCCACATGACCAAAACCATCTCAACATACTTTCATTTATTTCTCTCATTTACCTCCCCTTTCTTCACACCACTCTCTAATACGTTCATTCTCTTATCAATTCTTCTCACACCTAGCATCAATCCCCTAAGATGTCCATCTGAACACATTGAACTTAGATCTATACCTCTCTTATTCCAGACCATAGTCTCACTACCATACAATACACAGGTAACAACATACCTCATGTAAGACCCCAGCACACTCAAGACTTAGTCCTTTGCATTCACCAACGATTTAATTGCACCACAACTCTCCTGCCATTCACAACTTTCCTACTACACTCTGCATCGTCCGCTCCCTTCTCATCCAACATATACCAATATTATATATATATATATATATATATATATATATATATATATATATATATATATATATATATATATATATATATATATATATATATTGAAGCTGGGTGCTTAGGACCGCTTCTTTAAGGTTGATTGAGAAATGTTCGATTGTTTTACAAGTTTATTTCCTTAAGGC
>JABUQX010138017.1:37500-52075 GCA_015478945.1 Trachelipus rathkii | reverse complement strand
GGTAGTACTTCGTTCGAATCGATTTAGGTGTTTGCAGTTTTACGCATTCATCAATGAAAACGCTTTCGCCATTTTCGTGCGCCGCTTCATATATATATATATCATAGTGCCTGTATATATATATATATATATAAATATATATATATATATAACGCGCGCCGCCCTATATCCATATATATATACCATACACACATATCTATACATATATCTGTACTATATGCTGTACGTACATACTATGTCTATATATATATATATACATATATATATTATATATATATATATATATATATATCTCATATATATATATCTAATATATATATACCATATATACTCTATATATATATATATACTATATATACTATATATATATATACATATAACATATATACTTATATATATATATATATATATACTATATATATATACTATATATATATATATATATATATATATATATATATATATATATATATATATATATAAATATCTTCTTCTTCATCTACGCACCTTTTAAGACTGGGGTAAGGTGCGTACATGCATCGGAAAAGAAAAGCAGTAGAAGAATTTGACAAAAGTCAGTAATGCGCCTTACCACTCCCTCCTATTACCGTGGTGCAAGTAAGAATATGTCCCCTTAGTGAGAGAATCTCCACGCCCTAGAGCTTCACCCGGGCGCGACGGACCCCCACTATGGTAAATCGTCAATGTAAGGGTACATCCCACTTGGCCCAGGTGGGCCCACAACTATCCCCCCTCACAAAACCTCCATTTACCGCCATACCTGTTATGCCTTTGTCATGCGTCTGCTGACTCTCACGTTTATCATTAGAGACGCACTCTTTTACTTGAAGCTCAATCCACTTTTCTTCGGTCTCCCAGCCGGTCTGTTCCCAACACACTCTCCACCACTATACATCCGCTTAAACAACCGACTATCATTCATCCTTTCCCCATGACAAACCATCTCAACATGCCGTTTTGTTTCGCTGATAACCTTTTCTTCACTTTACACAACTCTCTGTGCAGTTTCATATCGTTTTTATCGTTCTTCCTACACCTAACACTTCCTCAGATTATCACATCTGAACACTTTCAACTTTACGATCTATATTTCTCATTCAGACCATAGTCTCTTTCTGTATGCAGGTAACAGCATACACTCTTGCAGATTCTAGCGCATCAAGAGACTTAGTCCTTTGCAGACCACTAGCGTTTGATTACTAGCCTGCCCTTTGATTACCGGCACCTGCTGCATAAGTAATCTAGTTCCTTCTCAATCAAGCATGCCCTCAAAATGTTTAGCTCAGACCTTGATTTCAGCTCATGCCATCTAACATAACTTCACACTGAGGCTGTCCCTCCTCACAGCCACCAGCTTGCCCTCGTATCCTGGTTTCCTTTCAAGGCCTCGCACACACTAGAATCTGCTGCAATCCTCTCAAACTCTTCAGTTATACACAGGCAAATCATCAGCATATAATAGGTAAGGCACCCTCCACTCATCTCCATTCTCCATCATTCTAACATCGTTCCTGTCACCCTCATCTCAATTCTAAGCGCAAGAGCCTTCATGTGAGCTGGAGTAACCAGGGGGCATAAAAACAACCACCATGCATATCCACATATTCAGCTCTGTAAACCAATCACTTTTTTATTTACCATTTACTCACCTACACACGCCTCACTATCGTCATATATATATATATATATATATATATATATATATATATATATATCATATATATATATATATATATATATATATATATATATAACTCTTTCTAACTACTCCTGCTGCTCTGCGTACTTATGCTATACACACATATATGTATTATATATATATAACAATAATATATATATATATATATATATATATATATATATATAAATATATATATATATACACTATTATATATATATATATATATATATATATATATATATAACATATATATATATATATATTAACTCTCTTATATAATAATATATATATATATATAACTTATATATATATATACTCATATATATATATATATATATATATCACTCATATATATTATATATATATATATATATATACCACTTGTATATACATATGCTGCTGCTCTATATATAACTGCTATACCATATCGCCATCCATATATGTATCAAAAGACTGTTACCGAAAAAGCATGGAAGGATGAGCAAACACATGCCCAGTAGCTCCAAGAATAATTTCAAAAACTGAAATTATTCAATCTTAAACACTTCTATTAATTATTACAATTAATCATTACTTAAATTTACTTCTAAGCTTTTCATTCGATTGTTGATATTAGTATTATGAAAACGATATAAGTGTTTACAACAATTTGATTACATTTGGAATTTTGACAGAGAGAGAGAGAAGAGAGAGAAGAAAGAGAAGAGAGAGAGAGAGAGAGAGAGAGAGAGAGAGAGAGAGAGAGAGAGAGAGAGAGAAAGAAAACAAACTTTAATCAGACTCATACACAAGTAAAAATAACCAAAGTTACTTTTAAGAATAAAAGCATCCTTTCCAGAATACTTTTGTCGTCGTGTTAAAGCCATTCTTCCTGTTTAAGCCACATTTTTCCGTTAATATAAGTAATTTATTAAAAGCAATAAAATTCTTTAAAAATATTTTTCTTAAAAATTTCAAGTTAACTTTAGAAAAATAAAACAAATTTCGTATTAAATGACCCCAAGTCAGTCCTCAGAAGGGAAATATAGGATGATTTAGGGGTTTCGCTAGCTTCATTGACATCACTATTATTGAAATTTTCTTATCTTTGGCAAATTGAAGAAGGAATCGAAGGAGTGTGACTCATAAATATGTAACAATGATTACATGTCTTCATAATTTGAATAATTTGGAATAAGTATTCAAATTTAGATAATAATTCTATGAATCAAAAATAAAAAAATATTTAAAAAGAAAAAAAGAGTAATACCTGGAAACTAAATTATGACGAAAGCACCAGTTTTTTAAATTTAGATATATATATATATATATATATATATATAAATATATATCTACGTATATATCTTATATATATATATATTATATATATAACTATATATATATATAACTAATATATATATATATATATATATATATATGCTCATATTTATATATATATATATATAGCATACTTATTATATATATATATATATATAGCATATATATATATACAACTTAACTTATATATATATATATATATATATATATATATGTAACATACATATATATATATATATATATATATACTTATAAAAACATATATATATATATATATATACACATATACACAGACACAACACATATATATACATATAAATATATATATATATATATATATATATAACAATTTAAGAATATATATATATATATATATATATTCTAATAAGTGCATTCCCAACGACGTAAAAGCCATTGCACGCCACACATACACACACACACACACTCATATATATATATATATATATATATATATATATATATATATATATATATATATATATATATATATATATATATATATATATATATATATATATATATATATATATTTATACTGTTGTTATTATCTGGGAGACACGAGAGGGTGAAGACGTGTTTTCTCTTCAGTGCGATTTCCCGACCGATAAATGTTGTTGCTATTTAGTTTAATGCTTTGGAGTATACAGTTATTTTACTCATGTGGGAGAGTAACTTTTTCTAATTAAGATAAATTTGCTTTGGATTAGTAATAGAGAGTGAATTAAATGAATAATGATTTGAAAAATTATTGAAGCTAGGAACAGTGTAGCTGATGATATTTGTTAAATCTCAATTTCATCAACGATTGACGAATAATTTAAATGAATAATGATTTGAAAAATTATTGAAGCTAGGAACTGTGGAGCTGATGATATTTGCAAAAACGCAATTGCAACAGCTTAGATAATTGAAGCAAATAAAGCGTAGAATTGTGGCCTTATGTGTTATTACTAATAATTTTTGGCGGATTAAATCGTGTATTAATGATTAATTTACTTAACTCGGAAGTTTACTTGCATTGAAACCTGTGCAGCCCTACCAGTATTCCCATAAATACTGTATTAAAATACATTTGGTGAATACCATCTTGGCTAAGGAAAAGATCAAGGAGCATCTGTAGCCAAAAAATTTCAGTGTGTATCTTTAGAATCATCTGCAAAAGCCAAAATTAATGTGTATGAAATTTTCTACGATCTTGTACGTCAGAATCGAAAATCTCCAGAGACAAGAATAGAGAAAAGAAACCTAAAAATAAATTCATTACTAAAAGGAACGGATTGTCGTAAGGAAAAAGTGTTACGGCAAAGTACACGCTTTCTGGAAATAAGAATTACCAGTTCACATTGGAACCGAAGCACGGACTTTTGGCTGGAAACTTAAAAATAAAGAAAGTATTATTCCAATATCATAAACTAAAGTAAATATTCGGAATAGTGAATTGTATATATTATTGACATAAAAAGAAAAATATATTTGTCGGTGTAGGGAAATAGCTATTGCATATATCTTAAAAATAGGTTAGATATAGGATTATTAATTAGGATTAAATAAAACGCATATTTATAGTTTATATTTCTCATATTATTTTATTATTTTTTTTTTTTTTATTTTGTCATTCGTATTTGTTAATTATTTTAGTGTTTTAATATTTCAATAAAATATATATTTATAAATATAGGTGATTTTAAGGAATTTTAAATGATTGAATAAAGATTTTAATAGAAAAATAAAGTTTTTTAACGGGTGTAAATTTTAAGAGAAAGAAAGGAGAGGGAGAGGGAGGGAAGAGGGGAGGGGGTGGGGGTGTAGGAGTAAATATAAATTATAGAGTGTGGGTTTTAACCTTTTATTTTATATTATCGTTTTAACTTCTTATTGTTATTGTTGTTGTTGGGGGTAAATTTGGGGAGCGGGGTGGTGGCCTTAGGTGAGTTGCAGGAGGTGCCTAAGGGGTGGAGGAGTCCCCATAAAACGTGCACTTCAAGTGAGTATATAATAAAGAAAGGAAAAAGATGGGGAAAGAGAGGGACGAGGTAGGATGACTGAATGTGAGAGGGATAAATGAGGATTTGAAAAGGGAAGAAGTGGGGTTAATGTTTGAAGAAAAAAGGTTGGATGTGCTGGGGATAACTGAAACTAAGTTGAAGGGAAAGAGGGAGGTGGATTTTGGAAAATACAAGGGTGTGATATCAGGGGTGAACGAGAGAGTGAGGGCGAGGGAAGGGGTGGGAATAGTTATGAGGAAAGAGGTGTGGGATAAGGTAAGGTTGTGCAGTCAGGTGAGTTCAAGGATAATGTGGGTAAAAGTGAAATTCGGGGGGAAAATGTGGGTTTTTATATGCGCATATGCACCAGTGAATGGAGCGAGGGAGGAGGAGAGAGAGATTCTGGAGAGTTGGAAGTGTTGGGGAAAAGTTTTGGGGTATCAAATAAATTTATTATTGGAGATTTAGGCTCAAGTGGGAAGGGAGGGGTGGGAAGAATAATAGGACCATTTGGGGGGGGAGAGGAATGTTAATGGAGAAAGTCTGTTAGAGTTGTGTGTTGAGAGAAGAATGATAGTGGGGAATACTTGGTTAAAAAAAAGTGAGAATCATAAGTATACATGGAAGAGTGAGATAACGGGGGGGAGGGCGGTACTGGATTATGTGTGTGTAAATGGGAGGGAAGGATAGAGGCAGATTGCTAGATGTAAATGTATTTAGGGGCAGGAGGGAGGGGATATCAGTTATACTATTTGGTGGTTGCTAAGATAAGGGTGGGAGGAGGGGTGTGGAAATAGTGGTTGGGAAAAGGAGAAAAAAAGGAGGAGTAGAAGTGACAAAGGTGGGAAAAATTGGAGGAGATAGTGTGTAAGAGGGAGTTTAGGAGAGGTATGGAGGATAAGGTGGAGGAACGTGAGAGGGACAGAATTGGGAGGTGGAGGGGGAGTGGATGAGATTTAAAGAGGCAGTATGTGAAGAGGCTAGAAAAGGAGTATGTGTTAAAAGGGTGGGTCTGTTAGTGCAGGAAAGGAAAGGGATGAATGGTTGGAATGAGGAGGTGAAGAGAATTGGTAGAAGGGAAGAAGAAGAGAGACGTATGTGAAATGGTTGGGAGGGAGGCAAGAGGAGAGGAAAGAAGCTGGGAGGAATATAGAAGGGTGAGAGTGGAGGCAAAGAGGGCGAGGACGGTGGAGAGGGCGAAGAGAAGAGCAAAAGATGTGTGGTGTAGAAAAAGTGTGACGGAAAACTTTGGATCAGGAAGTAAAGTTTGCTACCACCTGGAAAAAGTAAATAAGAAAAAGGAAAAGAGAAAGAAAGGAGGGTTGCTTGGGGGAGAGGAGTTAAGGAGGAGATAGAGTGGATGGGAGGAGAGGAAAGGGTGAGGAGAAGAGGTGGGATGTATTTTAGTGGATTATTAGAATGAAAGTGGGTGGGGGGAGGGGAGGAGAAGATTTTACAGAGGTGAGGTTGGGGGAATGAATGGGGGAGGGAGGGGGAGGATGAAATACAAATGGAGGGGGGCGATGTTGGGGCCTTTCTGCAGAATGAGAAAAAAAAGGGGAAGTCAGCGGTGTCTGGATGGTGTGAATGAAATGGTACCCAGAAGGGAGGTATAGGAGGTGGAGGGAGGAATGGCTGTATAGATTATATAATATATGTTGGAGGGATGGTGAGGAGTACCACAGGATTAGGAGGATGGTTGTTTTGGTCCCCCTGTATAAGAGGGGGAAGGGGGATAGGATGGAATGTGGGAATTATAGAGGTATATGTCTTTTAAGTGTGGTAGGAAAAGTGTATGGGAGAATACTGATTGAGAGAGTGAGAAGGTTTAAGGGAGAATGGGGGAAGAACAAGGAGGATTTAGGGAGGAAGAGAGATTATTATGGATCAGATCTTACACCTTTTTGTAAGATGTATGGAGAAAAAGTATAGAGAGAAAGGGAAAGTGTATAAGATTGTTTTTAGATTTAGAAAGCACTTATGATAGGGTGAAGAGGAGATTATTGGAGGGTGTTGGAAAAATGGAGTGGGGGAGCAAGAATCAAATGAAAGAGTATTAGGGCCTTTTATAGGAATAGTAGAATGTGTGTGAGAGATGTTAGGAGGAGAGAGTGAGATGTTTGGGGTGGTGAGAGGTCTGAGGCAGGGGTGTGTAATGTCTTCGTGGCTTTTCAAATTTGTTTATGGAGAGTGTTTTGCAGAGGAATGGTGAGGGAGGAGGGGGGTGGAATTGATGAATGGAAATGATAGAAGGGAAGTGAACATGCTTGATACTGTTTGCGGACGATACTGCCCTTGTGGCGAAGAACGCGGAAGGGTTGAGTATTTGGTGAGGAGATTTGAGAGAAGGTGTGGACAAAAGGGGCTTAAAATAAATCCAGGTAAAGAGAAAAGTGTTAGTGTTTGAGGAGGAGGAAAAAGAGAGAGGGGGAGGGGTCAGAGGTTAGAGTAGGGGGTGTAGTATTGGAAGAAGTAAAGATTTTTAGATATTTAGGGGATGGACTTGGGTAGGGGGGAGGGATGAAGGAGGAGATAGAACATAGAGTAGGAGAAGGAATATGAGGCTTTATGAGTGGTCTGAGAGGAGTATGGAAAGGGGTTATCAAAGTTAAGATAAGTATCATTTAGAAAGAATGTCTTTCCAGCAGTGTTGTATAGAGTGTAGCGTGGGGGTTGAATACTGAGGTCCAGGAAAAGTTGGAAATGACCCAGAATGAGAGGTTGAGGCAGTTTCATGGGTTAGCAGAAGGGAGAGGATTATAGGAATAGGGTGGTGAGGAGAGATGTGATTGGAGGGTTCGAGTGGGAAGAGGCAGGAGAGAGGAATGTTAGATGGGCCTGGGGCATCTAGTGAGGGAAGTAAAGGAGGAACAAGTGGGAGGTTGGAGGGTTGGGAGGCAGGAGGGGATCAGGAGGAAGAGGAGGCCCAAGAGAGGAATTGGATGGATGGAATAAGGAGATGCACAAGGAGGAGGGAGGGATGAGGGAAGGGTAGAGGTGTTGGCGAGAGATAGAGTGGGGTGGAGGGAGGTGGGTGAGGGCGAGATGAGAGGAAGTGTGAGTGAGAGAGGCTGTACGTACCACTACCCCGCTCAAGCGGGAAAAAAGTGAATTAGGAAGTAAGAATAATAATAATAATAATATATATATATATATATATATATATATATATTATATAACATATCTATAACATATATATATATATATATATATATACTCTCTAATAACATATATACCTCTATATCTCATATATGCTATATATATACTCTATATATATATATATTCTATCAGAGATTAACTTTACAATGACGCAATGCCACCACATGCACTTTTGTTATATATATATATATATATACTTTATATATATATATATTTCTTTCTATATACATATATATACATATATATATATATATATATATATATATATATTCTTCTATATCTATATATATATATATATATATAAATATATATATATATATATATATATATATATCTTTATATATATATTTAATATATATATATATATATATATCTTATATGTATATGTAATAACTAACCAATAACCATATATTTTATACTATATATATATATATATATATATATATATACCTATATATCTTTCTTTGTAACATACTATATATATATATATATATAATACATTGTCTTTCTTCTATATGTAATGTATATATATATATATCACTGCTATATGCTATATATATATATATATATATATATATATATATATATATATATATATATATATATATATATGCATATATATATATATATATATATATATATATATATATATATATATATATATACTATATATATATATATATATATATATATATATATATATTTACTATATATATATATATATATATATATATATATATATATATATATATATATAGAAATATATAGATATTTATATATATATATATATATATATATATATATATATATATATATATATATATAATAATAATATATATATATAGATATATATATATATATATATATATATATATAGATAGATAGATATTTATATATATATATATATATATATATATATATATATATATATATATAACATATATATATATATATATATATATATATATATATATATATATATATCTTTCTTTCCTCTCTTTATATATATAATATATATATATATATATATATATATATATAACATATATATATATATAATATATATATATATAAATATATATATATATATGAATACAAATTTATATATATATATATATATATATATATATATATATATATATATATAACATTTATATATATATATATATATATATATATATATATATATATATATATATATATATATATATATATATAACATATATATATATATATATATATATATATATATATATATTTATATATATATATATACTCTATATATATATATATATATATACTCTCTCTCTCTCTCTATCTATATCACTATATATATATATATATGACTTTATTGCCTGTCAACTGTGAAGGACAAGGCAATTAGTTGTTTAATTTGTTTTTAATTATTTTTTTAAATATATTACTAATATTATGATACTCTTTTGGAAGCTATAACTCTTCTATTTCTATCTCATTATTTCTATATTATATAATATTATATTTATATTATTTATTTTGTTATTATTTTCTTTTATAGTTTATTTGATATTAAAAGAAGACTTAAAAATGTTCTATCTATATATTATTTTTCTTTATCTTTATATTATTATGCTCAAGATGTACTACAAGATTTAAGATTCACAGGAGGAATAACATCAGGACCTTACGTCTTTCTTGGTGTTAAGGTCAAAGAGAGCTGAAAAACATCATCAGAGGAAATTGAGATGATAGGCTTAAATGAGTTGGACGGGTTGGAGGGGTTGGAGGGGTTGGAAAGGTTGGAGACGGAGGAATAACTCCGAAATCACATCATGAATGGAGTTAGAATTTTGACAATTTTGACAACGGAAGACACTAAAGAAGGGAAAGAGGAAGAATCAAGATGAGGAAAGAGGAAGAAACAAGAGGAGGGAAAGAGAAAGCTTCAAACAAGAGGAAGGAAAGAGGAAGAAACAAGAGGAAGGAAATAGGAAGAAACAAGATGAGGAAAGAGGAAGAAAAACAAGGAGGGAAAGAGGAAGAAACAAGGGGAGGGAGAGAGGAAAAAACAAGAGGAAGGAAAGAGGAAGGAACAAGACGAGGGAAAGAGGAGGAAACAAGAGGAATTAAAGAAGAAGGATAGAGGAAGAAACCAGAGGAGGAAAGCAGGAAGAAACAAGAGGGGGAAAGAGGAAGAAACAAGAGGAGGAAAAGAGAAAGAAATAAGAGTAAAGAAAGAGGAAGAAACAAGAAGAGGGAAAGAGGAATAGACAAGAGGGAGGGAAAGGAAAAAACAAGAGAAGTCAAAGAGGAAGGAACAAAGCGAGGGAAAGAGAAAGAAACAATGGGCTCGAAAGAGGAAGAAACAAGAGGAGGGAAATAGGAAGAAGCAAGGAGGGAAAGAGGAAGAAAAGGGGAAGAAATAAGAGGAGGGAAAGAGGAAGGGAGGGAAAGAGGAAGAAACAAGAGGAATGAAAGAGGAAGAAACAAGAGGAAGGAAAGAGGAAGAAACAAGAGGATGGAAAGAGTAGGAAAAAATGGATTGAAAGAGGAAAAAACAAGAGGATGGAAAGAGCAAGAAACAACGAGGGAAAGAGGAAGGAAAGAGGAAGAAACAAAACAAGTGAAAGAGGAAGAAACAAGAGGAGAAAAAGAGGAGGAAACAAGAGGAGGGAAGAGGAAGAAACAAGAGGAAGGAAAGAAGAAGAAACAAGAGGAGGGAAAGAGGAAGAAACAAGAGGAGGGAAAGAGAAAGAAACAAGAGGAGGGAAAGAGGAAGAAACAAGGAGGGAAAGAGGAAGAAACAAGAGGAAGGAAAGAGGAAGAAACAAGAGAAAGGAAAGAGGATGGAAAGAGGAAGAAACAAGTGGAGGGAAAGTGGAAGATACAAGGGGGAGGAAAGAGGAAAAAACAAGAGTAGAGAAAGAGGATGAAACAAGACGATGTCAAGTGGAAGTTAAAAGAGGAGGAAAAGTGGAAGAAACATAATTAGAGCTGACAGTTTTTTTGTAAAAGACTAGAAAGGGAGTGAGGAAGAAGAACCAGAAATATCATTGCATTTTCTACGGAGAAAAAAAACCTTTATGTTCCACGGATATATATATATATATATATATATATATATATATATATATATATATATATATATATATATATATATATATATATATATATATATATATATATATATATATATATATATATTTATTTTTACATAAAAGAGTCATATATATATATATATATATATATATATATATATATATATATATAGTTCTACCTAAATAGATATCTATATAGAAATAAATTTATATTTATATATATATATATATATATATATATATATATATATATAAAGAGAAAAAAATATATCTATATATATATATATATATATATATATATATATATATATATATATATATATATATATATATTCAGGAAATCAATTAAATATATACAAAGATATGAATTAAAACAATCACTTTTAGTGAATAATTTGAATAAAAAAAATAAAAAAAAGTATAATAAAAAAAATAAAATCACATTTTTATGTAAATTACAGTACCTAATGAATAGCTTTGTTAAAAACTTTTAAATTTCAAGCCATGATTATAATCTAAGCTCAGAGTGGCAAATATAATATAAAAGAATAGCACCTAATGACATGCACGAAATTTAGCTATTTATAGATTAATAAAAAAAAAAAGGTAGCTAACAAATAGCTAAAAATTAGCTGAAAAAGAGTTAAGTAGGTGTTTTTTATATTTTTTAGATTCGTAATTTTTTCGTTATTGTTCGTGGCTATTTTTAGTATTTCGTTGGTAAGTCAAACACGCAAGAAGGGGTTAGCTGTTATTCAGTTTAGTATATGTATTTCAATAAAATTATTTTAAATTATTATTTTTTATTATTTTTTTTTTTTTTTTTACTTTTTTTATTATTATTTTTTTTTTTTTAACTTTTATAAAAGCCCACTTTGAAGAATGAAGGAATTACAAGTGATTTATCAATAAATTACAGTTATTATCGGCTACACCGTTATTCTAGACACAATCGTCTTTACTCGACAAAAAAAAAATTGTCGAAAAATTGTCGAAAATTTGTCGATTTGGAAGAACTTTTTTGTATGACTCGCGACTATTGGTCTTTTTAATGACAATCTAAACCTAATATTTTCAACCACTTCATTCCAATGGTGGGGATTAAAATTTAACGATTATAAGTAGACGTGCGTGAGACAATGAGCTTAATATCATATATATATATATATATATTATTATTATTATATTATTATTATTATGTTATTATTATATATTATATATTATTATATATATTATTATTATATATATATATATATTATATTATTATATTATATATATATTATTATTATTATTATACATATATTATATATATATATTATTATATATTATATATATTATTATTATATATTATTATTATTATTATATTATTTTAATATTACATATATTATTATTATTATTATATTATATTGTTATTATTATATATATTACATATATTATATATTATATATATATATATATATATATATATATATATATATATATTATTATTATTATTATATATTTATATATATTATTATTATATATTATTACATATTATTATTATAAATATTATTATATATATATATATATATATATATATATATAATATGGACAAAAGTTACTTAACGGGCCACACGGAATCGGTAGTCAGATAAAAAATGTTTTCCGCAGGTAGCCTGTATAATACATAAATAGATGCTCTAGGGGTGAAATGAGGTTAGGTAAGGGGTTATGTTAGGGCACTTCTCCTTTAAAAGGTAGTTACAAAAATGTCATAATATCGACAATCGCAGCCCAGCAGTGTCACGTGTTAGCTAAAACCCCAATAGAAAGATCGCGAAAGTTTCCACAAGTTGCTTATCATGTTAATTTTGTTGCATAATTTATTAATATATATTATTAAGGGCTCGAGCCGTCGGACAGATTGGGGGACAAAATCCCCTGTCGTCCCCCGCTGAGGCCGAGAGCCTGACTCTTTCAAATCTTTGCTATTTAATCTTGGGTATTCCTTTAGTAAAAAAAAAAAAAAAAAAAACTCATTGGCAACCTTGTCGCACTTTTTGCCTTGAAATAATCGAAAAAAAAATCGATTACATTGTTCGTTCGATATATATCGGTTAACTACCCTTTAAAGGAGAAGTTCCTATGTTAGGTTTAAGTTGGGTTAGGTTAGGTTACGTTACGTTAGGTTAGGTTACGTTACTTTAGGTTAGGTTAGGTCGGGTTAGGTTAGGTTACGTTAGTTACGTTAGGCTATGTTATGTTAGGTTAGGTTAAGTTAGGTTACGTGTTACGTTTCGTAGGCAAGTTAGGTGTTACCTCTACATTCCTTTTTGATTAACTATTGCTTTTATTCATTTTAAGAATTAATAATTAATAATTTTAATAATTAATAGTTAATAATTTTAATAATTAATTTTTTACATTGTAAATACGCTAGTAACTCTACATCACTTTGACACATTAAAAATATATCTTCAATAGTTACGGTTAGCATGACCGTACAATATCTCTTAAAGACACACTGAACGGTTAACACACGTTCTTTCCCATATATTTTATTGAATTTCAATAAACGAGCAAAAAACTAGTTCACAACAGAATCCACAAAAAATTTACTTACTTTGAAAACTTTTTCGTTCACCCCTAAAAATGTTTATTTTTATTTAAACTTTCGTTTGATATATAGTACATTTACTAATTTACACTATTAACGTGTAGCCTTTACGTAACTTTCTCCTCTCTCTCTCTCTCTCTCTCTCTCTCTCTCTCTATATATATATATATATATATAAAGAGTATATATTTCAATATATATCCCGTTATATATATATATCTATAGATTATATATACATATTTATATTATGAGCATATATATATTATATATATATATATATATATATATATATATATATATATATATATATATTTATCACCCACCTTTCTCCAAGACTTGGGGTAAGGTGCGTCACATGCATCGGAAACAGAAAAGTAGTAGAAGAATATGACGCAAGTCGAAAAGAAAGCTGAGCCTTACCGCCCCCTTGATTTAGCGAGAACTCGTCGCAGTCAGAAAGATCCACCCTAGGGCTTCACGGAACTGGCAGACGGACTTCGCGTGGTATATATATATATATATATATATATAGTATATATATATATATATATATATATATATATATATATATTTATTATTATCTATATATTTATAGATATATATATATATATATATATATATATATATATATATATATATATATATATATATATATATAGGTCCTTTTATTTCGTCACGACATTTTATTTTTATGAAAGCATTTATGCATTCGGACAAG
>JABUQX010138017.1:12500-27500 GCA_015478945.1 Trachelipus rathkii | reverse complement strand
ATCTCCGAATGAATGAACTGGTTCATTCCATCTTCCACTAATTCTTTTTCTCTTTTCTCCCCACAATCCGTGATTTGATGGCACCTGTTCTCGTGCTCTTGAGAATAGAGACAATGCTTATCGGAAGTGGAAAAACTCTCATTCTACTATCACTCTTGCTAACTTTTTGTTCAACTCGGAATCGTTGTAGGAATATTATTCGTCAGGCTAAGCGAACTTTCACCAAAAAAAAGGAAGGGCTCTGACCTCCTTGGATCTCCTATCGATAAAATTTTCTGGCCCCTTGCCAAAAACATCTCTAATAATTTCTGTAAATTTGCCTTTCCTCCTCTTATTTGCTTTGACGGATCAATAGCTAATACTCCTTCTAAAAAGGCTAATCTCTTCGGCTTCCTATTTTCAACTAATTCCACCCTTGGTGATTCTGGCAACCCCCTCCTATTTCTACATTCAGTTGTCCTATGGCTCCGCCTGTGATTTTACATGATCGGGTGCATGAGATCCTGAGATCTATGAACGTTAGGATGGCTAGTGGCCCGCACGGCATTCCTCCTCGTGTTTTGAGAGAGTGTGCTTCCGAGCTAGCGCATGTCATCGTTCGACCCTACACTCTTTGCCTTAGTTCTAAAACTTTCGCTGAGTGCTAGAAGTGCACATAGCTTGAACCGATTCAGAAGAAGGGTAGAAGAAGGCCCTTCTAACTATCGTCCTATAGCTATCACTTGTATTTTATCTAAAATCTTTGAAACTCTTGTCAACTCTTATTTCCTGGACCATTTGGAATCTCATTCCTTCCTTTCAGATCACCAGTATGTCTTTCGAGGTTCGAGATCAACTGGTGACATTCTTTCCTATCTCACTGATTTATGGTCTTCTGACCTTAGGGACTAGGGGGAGCCATGCTTGGTGGCACTTGACTTATCCAAAGCATTTGAACAGGAATGCATGCGTCACTGTTCTCTAGGCTTCTTTTCTTTGGATTTCCTCCTTCTCTTTGCTCACTTTTGTCTAGTTTTCTCTCAGATCGTTCCAGATCGGCACTTGTTGCTGGAGCGACTTCATCCTTTATTGATAATTGTGGTGTTTAGTAAAGTAATACTTTATCTCCAACTTTATTCTTACTTTTCGTTAACGATATCTCAGCTGCTCATATAACTCTGTTCATTCTTATGTCCATGGCTCAACTCTCTATTCTTCTACTCATTTTAAACTGCTCCCTCTTTCGCTTCTAGAGTTGCTTCTCGATTTCAGCTTCCCGATTCCATTCTTGCCGATCTGGATGCGATTACCCGGTGGGGCCATCTCAAACATGAAATTTAACTCTAAAAACTCAACTTCTTCACACCTCTCTCTCAAAAACACCTAACAAACTTTCCTATCTTCTTCGACGGCTCTTCCGTCTCACCATTGGACAACATAAATATTCTTAGTCTGAACATAAACAATAACCTATCTTAGAAACCTCATATCACATCGCTTGCTAAGGTGGTTTCAAAGAAGCTGGGAGTTCTGTTCAGGTTGAGCGAATTTTTTCTTCCGAAGAGCTACTCCAATTATATAAGGGTCTTATCCGCCCTTGTGTGGAGAACTGTTCCCACATTTTGGGGAGGGGTCTCCGGTTCCACCCTTCTTTTGGATAGGGTTGAGTCTAAGGCTATAAGATTAATAAACTGTCCCCTACTTTCTAACCCCCTTGATCCTTTATCTCTGCGACGTGACGTTGGTTCTCTACCTCTTTACTATATTTATTACAATGCAGGTGCTTGAGGGAATTGATTTTTCGCATTCCGACATCACTACGTCGCCCTCGTAGCACAAGGGATGCTCTGCTTTCTGCTTTCTCATGAATTCTGTGTGAATATTGGGATCTCCAGGCTTGTTCGTTGTGGTGCCTCCTTCTTTCCAGTCATCTTTCTTGTGTGGAACCCTCTTCTTTCATCTATTTTCCCCTGCTGTATTTAATCTTCCTATTTTCAAGTCCTCCATCTGCGGTCACCTCAGAGGCTTGCGTTAGACTTGGGATTGGGTGGGTTTTTCTATTATTATTATTATTATTATTATTATTATTATTATTATTATTATTATTATTATTATTATTATTATTATTATTATTATGATTTTTTACGTTATTATTTTGCGCCTCCTTGAAAAGGGCTCTGTCCATGAATGGTTGTTATTTGTAATATATATATATATATATATATATATATATATATATATATATATATATATATATATATATATATATATATATATATATATATATATATATATATATATATATATATGCATGTATGTATATATATATATATATATATATATATATTATTATATATATATATATATATATATATATATATATATATATATATATATATATATATATATATATATATATATATATATATATATATATATATATATATATTTATATACATATATATATATATATATATATATATATATGTATATAGTTATATATAGGGCCAAACCTATATATATATATGTATATATATATATATATATATATATATATATATATATATATATATATATATCTGGTCAGATGAAACTTAATTAATTGCCACCACTATCTATTTATAGCGGAAAATCTGATTTAAAAAAAATATTGCTAAACCCTATAAAAATAACCAGAGGATCGAAAACAAAATATAAAAATATAAAAATTTTCTTTATCAAATGCCATTGACAATAATAAAGAAGAAAAATGTCTAACTTACGAAACTACTTTAAACTTATACAACCAATTTAAATATCAGTTAAATTATGTCATAAATCCTAAAACCTCTCTACCCGTTTTTCTACAAGAGATTCCTTGTCTTATATATATTAATTAGAAAAGTTCTGGACATATGAAAACTTTCTTCACACAGTTTTATGGAGGAGGGGCTAGAAACTCTGCCCTTTATTTTTTTGCTTGCACAACTCCTGGACCAGCGTGAGAAATTTATTCCCCTATAAACACGATCTTTTGGAGAGCTTTTGGAGAACGAGTTTCGGAGTCAAATGGAGGAAGATGCTAGTTCCACTGAATGGGTGAAATCCTACCTGATAGTATATAACTTAAGGACTAGCATTAGAAATCATTGCGCCGAGAAATAGTTTTCTAGAGTGCTCTAGGATCAAGAGTTTCGAGGGCATAAGGAAGAAGATGCCACCCCAACTGAAAAGGCGAAAACCCTACCTGGAAGATGGAAATAATAATAATAAATAATACCTCATTTGATTGGCATCTTGTTGTGTGCAAATTCAATTGTCCTGAGATTGCCTGTACGTCGAAATAAATTGGTTACGCAATTAACAGAATATCAGACAGAGCGCATCAATATAAATTCAAGCCAAGCAGAATTTATGAGCATTTTAATCACGGTTGAATGTTATGTCTCTTAAACATAATTTTAAATAAAATATTTCATCAAAAATATTTTAATGTTAATTTATTTAAACGTAATTGTCTATATCATCAATTTATTCGCAGTTATAATTTCAAACTCTGAAGATGTCCCAAGTTTACGGACGAAACGCGTTAGCAGAAAAATATAATTATTCATTATCTTTAATTGTAAATTATTCTCAAAGATTATTCTAAAAAAAAAAAAAAATATAAAAATAAATAAAAAAAATAAATACAACTTTAAAAGTAACTTTTAGATCTATGGAAGGAAAATGCATACAATTTATTAAAACAAAAGTTGAAATAGAATATCTTTAATAATAATAATAATAATAATAATAATAATAATAATAATAATAATAATAATAATAAATAATAATAATAATAATAATAATAATAATAATAATAATAATAATAATAATAATAATAATAATAATAATAATAATAATAAATAATAGTAATAATAATTATCATATAAATAATAATTAATATTAGTAATATAATAATAATAATAATAATAATAATAATAATAATAATAATAATAATAATAATAATAATAATAATAATAATAATAATAATAATAATAATAATAATAATAATAAATAATAATAATAATAATAATAATAATAAAATAATAATAATAATATATAATAGAGGAATAATATAATAATAATAATAAAATAATAATAATGAATAATATATAATAATAATAATATAATAATAATAATAATAATAATAATAATAATAATAATATAAGATAATTAATAATAATAATAATAATAATAATAATAATAATAGATAATAATAATAGTAATAATAGATAATAATAATAATATAATAATAATAATAATGAATAATAAGATAATAATAATAATAATAATAATAATTAATAATAATAAAATTAATTAATTAATAATAAGTAATAATAATAATCATAATAATAATAATAATAATATAATAATAATAATAAAATAAAATAATAATAATAATAATAATAATAATAAGAATAATAATAATAATAATAATAAATGAATAATTAATAATAAAATTAATAATAATAATATATTCATAAATAAAATTCAAATAAATTTCATTTACACATTAAAGTTAATATTGTTTCTTTAGATAATGTTTTAATTAATTTCTATTTTTATATTTAAAAAAATGAAAATTATTCCAATTATATTTTATAATTTATTTTTATCTGATTTAATTTATTTCTGTATCTAAACATTTATATTGAATGAGAGGGTACTTAATGAGATCTTATATATATATATATAGTATATATATATATATATGAATATATATATATATATATATATATATTATATATATATTATATAAATTATATATATATTATATATATAATATATATTAATATATAATATATATTATATATATATATTTATATATATATATATTATATATATATATATATAATATAATATATATATATATATATATATATAATATTTATATATATATATATATATATAGATTAATAATATAATAGATATATAATAATATCATATATATATATATTATATATATATAGGAATTTATGGGTTTCACGGATCAGTGAATTTATTTTTTTATTTTATTTTTAAATTTAATATATTGTTAGCGTATGATACTAACAATTAATTAAGATGCTGATAAGAATGAAACGAAGTTTTAAAATATTAAAAACTTAAATAATAAAGTAAGAAAAAACAAAACGTTTATTTTGCATGAGAAAGAAAACATATTTTAGTGCTAAAACGAGATAGAAAATAAAGTAGGGTAATAAATAATATTTCGGGGTAAAATTCGTTCCGTATTGATTTTTTCTTTCATATATTGATTCTGTGTATACTTAACAAAACTTATCATAACCTGAACTAGGAGGTCCTAAAGACGAAACCTAACCTATATGGATCGACGATACAGTAAAAATAAACCTAATCTATATGGATCGACGGTGCAGTAACTTTTTTTCTAAACAAGATTTTTGTATCTCAGAAAATATTACGGAGTTTCCTCGCTTTCCGGTAGCTGTCAAACGTACGATGCTTAAAAAAGTGCGATTTTATTAAATAATTACTTTTTTTTTGCATCTAAAATTTTTCTGACCCTGTTTATCAGCACAAATTTATTGTTAGTATCATATAATGCAATATATAAAAAATAAATGAAAAAAAACACAAAATTCACTGATCCATGAAATTTATAAGGACCTATATATATATCTAAATATATGTGATGTGTGGAATGTAAGGTATGTATTATATATATATATATATATATTTATATATATATATATATATATATATATATATATATATTAATATTATATATTATTTGTGTGTTGGGATTAAGGTATGTGTGTAGGTGTGGTGTGGTGTGTGTGTGTGTGTGTGTGTGTGGTGTGTGTGTTGTGTGTGGTGTGTTATAAGTTCATTTATTTTAAAACATTTTGAAAAGGTACGAAGAAACAAAAGACAGGTGGGAATTGATTTAAAAATAAACTTTTGTGTCCAGAGGTGACAGTTTATTTTGGGTTCCTTAAGTAGGCTTTAAACTCACTCCGTTGCCCTTGGTATGGAGAGCAATCAATGATGAGATCCTTATGCATCCCAATGCCCTATTTACTTATATTTGAAAAGGATATCCACGCTTCATTTAACTTTGTGTCAGAGAGAAAGCTATAAAATTATACTATATATATATATATATATTCGTATATATTTTAAGATAAATTAATATATATATATATATATATAAATATATATATAATATATATATAGTATATATCTTAAACAAAGAACATAAGTGGGAAGGTAAAGAATTACATGCCTTTCCTGGTATTGAACCACGCATATTGCAAAATGAGGGCAATATGCCCGGTGCTATACGATTGAGCCATCCCTCAACCAAAAAAGTTGAGTTCAAGACAGTTTTAAAGCAATCGAGTTCCCTTCATGGCGACATCACCACGTGTCCAGGCCTGTCTTATCCCTCGTTCTTAATAATATGTAGTTTTTAAATATTGCATAATCGCAATTTATTATTTAGATCTTAAACAGAAGACAAAGGGGCAAGTAAAGGAATTACTTGCATTCTCCGGAAATTGAACGTACCGAGATGTTGGCAATATGCTCGATGCTTTTACCGACTGAGTATCTCCGGCAACCCAAAAAGTTTAGTTCAAGAACATTAAAGCAATCGAGTTCCTCAAGGCGACATCATCCAGGTGTCCAGCCACCGATCCCTCGTTTTAATAATATGTGTTGTTAAATATTGCATATCGCAATTATTATTAGTCTTAAACAAAGAACAATAAAGTGGGAGGTAAAGAATTAAGATCTAAATAATAAATGCGATTTGCAATTATTTAACAAACTACTTATAGAACGAGGGAAGGACAGGGTGAAAACCTGGTGATGTCGCCTTGAAAGGAACTCGAGTGCTTTTAAAACTGTTCTGAACTCAACTTTTTTGGGTGGAGGGATAGCTCCGTCTAAAGCATGGAGCATATTGTCCTCATTCGCAACATGGCAGTGGTTCAATCCCGGAGAAGGCAGTAATTCTTACCTCCACTTTTATGATCTTTGTTTAAGATCTAATAATAAATTGCGATTAAATGAATATTTTTAACTATATATATAATTATATATATATATATAATAAATATATTATATATATTTATATATATACTACTAATATATATATATATATATAATATATAATAGTATATAATATATAATAGTATATATATATGTATTGCCAAATATTTCACACTTTTTATAGGAAAGTAAATCATTAATAGTAATAGATTGTGATACAATAAGTCTTATAAATAAATGGCACAAATATCTAAAAAGGATAGTAGGGTACTTGGGGTACTTAAAATCTTTAACTTCCAATTTTCCTTTTAATCAAATCAAAGTGAGCACTATACATGTTAAATACATATTATACATAATACATATTAATACATATAATATATATTATACATAATATGCATATTAAATAAAATAATATGACAATTTAAATGAAAGGGAGATATTAACTAAATATATTAATTATTTAATCATAAATCATAAATATATTTTTAATGATTGCAATGTACAAAAAGAATTTCTTTGCCATGTTGAGGGTTTTGTTTACTCTTAATTAATGCTTCATATATATTTTTTTCAACGTGTACTAAACAGCTGTTCACTGATGATGGAAGATGGAGGAGTAGTTAGATTTTTTTGGCTATTTTTTTGGCTTCTCGCCAGGACTTGACAATTTATAACTTGTCAACCATTTGTACGGACATTCGGATTTTTGTATGTCGGGTTAACATGTACAAAAATTGACATCATTTAAGCTGATAAAGAAATATATAATCAAAATTTTAATAGAAAATAAAAACGCATATATTATCATAATAAAATAGTATCTTAGTTATCTAATAAATCCTAATAGTAACAAAAACCTCAAATCGTCTCCATGCAATTTGCTCTATTGAAATTTAATCCTAACATTTACTCATATGAAGTGTGAATCATCTTTAAAATCAGATATTTGTCTAAACTAAACATTTACAATTCTAGCAATATGAAACAAGCATATTTGAACATTTAAATTAATCTACAAAAATATTGAAAGAAACTTTATATTTATATAATATAAATATAAATGTCATTTAGTGTTTGGTTCCTCAAGTTTATTCTTAAAACACAATTTTCTCCCTTTTCCTTTTTTGCCTTTAGGACCTTTTTCTCCAGCAGTAGTTTCGAAGAAAGAATAAATATCTTCAGCCAGTTTTTGTTTTTTGTTTTTTGTTTGGAGACAAAATTTCTGACTAGGATATTGATTCAGAATCTGAACCTTCTTAAACTGAGATTGAACTTGAGGAGCCAAGCATTTGAACTTGATTCCCTCCAATAAGTTGTCTTATATCTGAAATCCAAGGACATTGTGATTTCTTTTCTCTGAATATCTTGATATATTTTAATTTAAACCTTGATCAAGAATTCTGGCTACTGTAAAGGACCATGTTATTCCAGTAGATTTGAAAAGCTCTTTAAATTGTCTTTGAGTCAGTCAATAGGTTTCCATGGAGCAGAATAAAAGAAAATAATTAGGAAGTACTGGCATTTTTCGCTCTCCATCTATGGTAACCTTTTTATGAAATGCCTTCAGGGCAGAGACCTGCATTTCAGATAATGACCATTGTGTTTATGATAAACCTTTGTGTTTATTTGTTATGCAGAATAAAGCAACAGCCATTTTTTTTGTTCTTCAAATCATTAAATTTATATTACATGTCTAGTAGATTTAACTGTTTTTGTAGCTCTTTGAAAACAGACAGAGAAGCAGTTTAACTATGAAGATGGGCAGCTATGTTTCTCAATATAGTCCAACATATCACTTACACTTCTTTGCTGCCTGAGTAACTTATGCTTAAATACTAATTGCAGTGTGTGTATATTACACATCTAATAAACATCCTTCCAAATCACTTTCTCTTAAATCAGCTTTCATGTTTCAGCATTGTTAGCTACTATCATATGTATTTTTTCCTTTTGGTATCTACCATTTCTGTATAGATTCTTTTAGAAAAATTGATATATTTTCAACTGTGTGAGAGCTAGGCATGTGTTAATTGAAGGATGAGACATGTGACATCAAATTTTAGAGATGGTATTTTTGCGATAAGACTGTGAAATTAATGAAGTCCTTGCTGAGATGTCTTTCCGTCTGTTATTAGGACGATATAATTTGCATCTGAATTTATTTCTGTATTAAAATTCTAGTATTTTCATGTAGTGATGTACTACAGACACGGAAAAATATTTCCTTGATGGTAACTTATATTTTGGAGCTAGTTTTGATTAGACGTTTAAATCCACTATTAGTTACAATAGAGTATGGCTGTAAATCCAAACAAATAATTTCTCCAATTAATTTAGTTATATTACACGCTTTAGGATTATCATTTGACTACATTTCCCTGTTTTTAAGCAGTGTTTCCAATGTTACATGTTTCGTTTTTTGGGGTAGCAATAATGGGTTTACTTTACTATTTTCATATAGACAAGCATTGGAGACTCAAGACTCGTTCACTGTATTGCTTTCTTCTTTCCAGCCACATCTGTTTGTGGAACTCCTTGCCCTCATCTGTACTTACATTCAAACTGGAATCAGGATATCTCGTCTATCTGAAGAAATAATATTTTAGGCCACACATTTCAAGTTTCGTAAACTTGTAGAGGATGAATCCTGATCGTCCGAGATCTTTAATTCTGACTGAATTTCTTTGATAAAATGTGAATGAACATTTTTAATGTGATTTCTTAAGTTAGCAGTTTTCTTTACATGGGCTTCAGATCCCACACGTGATAAAACATTTGCTCATGTCTTGCATTTAGCCTTACTACAATCGATTTCTTAGATGTCATTGTATTTCCAAATAATGCTTCTTAATTTATAAGACATGAAGATAAATTGTAAGTTTTTTTTTATATAGAAAAGTAAATATTACTAATCTATTAAGGGGTGCCCGACTTAAAAAAAAAAATCTTAAATATTTTATAATGTACTAATATATATATATATGTATATAATATAGTACTAATATTAATATATTATAATTATATAATTAAGATATATAAGTATATAAATATATGTAATTAATATATTTACTATAATAAATAATTATATATATATATAATATATATATATTATATATATATTATATATATATATATATATATATATATATATATATATATATATATATATATATATATATATATATATATATATATATGATATATTATATATATATAATCATATTATAGTAATATAGATATAATATATATATAAATATATATAATATATATATATATAATATATAATTATATACATTATATATATATATATATATATATATATATATATATATATATATATATAATATATCTATATATATTATATATATATATAATATATATAATATAATGTATATATATATATATATAATATATATTATATAATATATATATTATATAATATATATATATATATATTATATATATATAGAATATATATATATATATATATATTTATAATATATATTTAATTTAATATATATATAATATATTTATATATATATAAATATATATATAATATATATATATATAATATAATATATATATATATATATATATATATATATATATACTCGGAAGGCCAGTGGGCCGGATGGCACTCCTTTCCGTGTTTTGATGGAGTGTGCTTCTGAGTTGGCGCCAATCCTCTTTCATCTTTACTCTCTATGTCTTAACACTAATACTTTTCCACAGTGCTGGAGTCACAGCTATATTCAGCCGATCCCAAAAAGGATGACCACTTTGATCCTTTTAACTATCGTCCTATAGCTCTAACTTATATTCTGTCTAAAATAAAATCCTTGAAACTCTCCATCACTCTTATTTCCTTTATCATCTGAAATTTCATTCCCTTCTTTCAGATAATCAATGTGACTTTTGACGCTCGAGGTCAGGGATCAACTGGTGACATAATTTCCTATCTGGCTGATCTATGGCCTTCTGACTTTACCCAGCAAAAATTTTCCAGTAGGTTCCAGCGGGTTTTAAGATAATATTAGCTATGGGGAGTCTTGTATGGTGGCGCTTGACATATTTAAGGCTTTCGACTGGTCGGGTCTGGTACGCGTCGCTAGTCTCTAAGCTACCTTAGTTTGGATTTCTTCCTTCTCTTCGCTTACTTTTGTCTAGTTTTTTTTCGGATCGTTCCATTTCTTCTCTTGTTGATGGAGCGACCTCTTCCTCCTTTCTTATTAATTGTGATGTTCCTCAAGGTTCTGTTCTATCTCCAACTTTATTCTTACCTTTCATTAACGATCTTCTTAACTGCACTTCTAACTTTTCTCACTCTTATGCCGATGATTCAACTCTCCATTCTTCCACTCATTTAAAATCTGATCGTCTTTAGCTTTCCGATTCAATTCTTGCCGATCTTGGCGGGATTTTTCAGTAGCGTAGCAGCAATCTTGTGAAATTCAACTCTTTAAAACTCAACTTCTTCACATGTCTCTCTCTTTAAAACACCTCCCAAATTTCCTATCCTTTCCGACGGCTCTAACGTCTCAACTGTGAACACTAAAAACATTCTTGAATTGAACATAAATAACGGATTGTCTTGGAGACCTCATATCATATCGGTTGCTAAGATAACCTCAAAGAGGCTGGGAATTGTGCTCAGATAGCGTGAATTTTTTCTTCTGCTCAGGTACTCCAGTTATATAAGGGTCTTATCTGCCCACGTATGGAGTACTGTTCACACATTTGGGGTGGTTCCGCTGCCAACCTTCTTTTGAATAAGGTTGAGGTTAAGGCTAAGAGTCTTATAAACTGTCCCCTACTTTCTGACTTCCTTGACCTTCCAGTAGGTTCCATTTGGTTTTAAGATAAAATTATCTTAAAACCCACTGAAACCTACTGGATTTTTTTTGCTAGGTTTCTCTGCGACTTGACATTATATTTCATATCTCTTTTCTATAGGTATTACAACGGAAGGTGCTCGAGTGAATTGACCTCTCGCATTCCTCCACCACTGAGTCGCCCTCGTAACACAAGAGTTGCCTTACTTTCACATGCATATTGTGTGAATATTGGAGACTCAAGGCTCTTTCACTGTGGTGCCTTCTTTCCAGCCACATCTGTTTTGTGGAACTCCTTGCCCTCATCTGTTTTTCCTGCTGTATTCAATCTTCCTCTCTAAAAAACCCACGTCTGCGCCACCTACGAAAATTGCTTTAGGCAAAGGATTGGGTTGGTTTACTTTCCGTTTTTTTGTTTGTTTTTTTGCCTCTTCCTTGAAAAGGGCCCTACCCGTGAGTGGTGCATCTTATAATATATATATATATATATATATATATTATATAATATATATATATATAATATATATATATATATATATAAATAGATATATATATATATATATATATATATATATATATATATATATATAAAAGATGAAATATAAAAATTTATTGGTTTGCTTGTTACGAGGGAATATTATTTTTTTTTTTTTTTTTTAATTAAAATAAATTTAAAATAAAATAAAAAAAAATTAAATTTAAAATAAATTTAAAATATATTTGAAATAAATAAAACCAATAACTTTATATTCCTTTTCATATCACTTAGTTGAGGGATAAACCACCTAATATTTTTACTTGGAACGCTTCTCTCTGTGGCAAAATTTTAAGATATATTGGCCGCTTACACCAAAAGTTTGGCAGTCATTTGTCACTAGAAAACAACCGGTTTGAGACACAGGAAAACGCTTCAAATTTTAGTTTTAGAACTCGAAAATGCATTTTATTTTTTTATATATTTTCAATATATATATATATATTGGGGGTTCTGATGTGTTGCACATCTATTAATAAAACATGAATGTAATCTTATTTGAATATATTTATTACTTGTAATGCCTTGTATGATGAGAAATAATTAATTAAACTTAAAAAAACAACACTTCTTTACCTGTCTTTCTTGTCTATTGGCACAATTTTGCAAGGTTAAATCAAAGACATTTCTTTATTAAGGTAATCACTTGGCTTTGCTTTTACGTTATGTTACTGATAATAGAGTACTTTGACGGTTGAAAATTTCAGACTTTAATATATATTTTTTTTTTTTACAAGATTTAAATCCATAATCTTTTTAGGTTAAACCGTTGTTTTGACGCAACTTCCCACAATATTTCGAACTTTAAATTTTCATACAAAATTTGACATTAAAATATATGTTGAAGAAATATTTTTAGAAACAAAGTTTAATATAATTAACATCACAATACTTGAGAATTTGCCCTTTGGAATTACTAGCTCTAAGATAATAATGAAGTTAAAGCTACCCCTATAAAGACCAAAAATAACCCACCCAAAGGTATACATATGGCCACCCTGTTGAAACTAGCTTGGATAAAAATTTCTTTTGTTATTTTGAACTCTAAGCAAATAAGGTTAACAGAATTGAAAATATAAATTATTTTGGAGATGGTTTAGCAACCGGCGTTGGAACCACTTTATTCGGATTGACCCTTAAGCATATTTGCTGTTAGAAAATAACTCGTTACAACTTTCTCCTTTCTAAACGAGAATGTCTGTGATCTTCACTTATTTTCATTCACCTCACAATTGCTCTGTATAAAAAACAATTTAACAACCTCAAAGAAATCAAGAGGATCAACCTCCAAAATTAGCCCCTCATGTACTTCTCCCTATTATCACTTTTGAGATTGATGACCACCGGTGGTGGGGTTGGTGGTGCCACCATGTTTTTCTGGCTTGTTCTGGAAAACAAAATTCTTTCTTCATTAATTTCTGCAACACTCGCTATATTTATTTTAATTTCCGCATTGCTGAATATCGCCTTTTCTACTTTACACCTCAGGTGTTTGAACGTTCAGATGGCAAACCAAAATTCGTTTTCTATTTTTTTCTTCTTTTTTTATTTGTAAAAGTTCACACCTCACGGGCATAGCCTTATTCTAGGAGGGGAACTTCTCCAGGCAATTTCTACCTAGGATCCGGACTAGGGATCGAACTCAGGCCATTGTCATGCGACTCTGTCGCTCTACCGATTAAGCCAAGGTAATTCGTTTTCTTTTATTCTCTATATCCTCAATTTACTCTCTATATCCTCAATATTCAGGCAAATGTGGTTGCTGGACTAATGTGCAAAATGAAGTCTCTTGTTCTGGTCTATAATTTCAAGTCTTTTAACTTTTTTATTCATTGACTTAAGGTCTCTTGCCAATCTGCAACTAAATTTCTCTGTTCTGTTTACTTATATTGCCTCCCCCTGCATAACGGTAAGGTAATCATCTCATATGTTTTAAGACGAGGTTTCGATCTCTCATGCTGATCCTAGGAAGAAAATCCCCTTCTCAAATAGAGCAAAGCCTCCAATACTAACCTTTTTATTTTAAATTTTCTTACTCAACACAAATGCTTCAACTATTAAACACCAAAATAGAGCTCACTTCCACTTCCTCTTCATTTTCTAAAATCATCACTCTTGGTAATTCCATTGTCCACTACTTCCAATGGTTTTTCCTCCAACTCTCTAGATTAAGCTGGTGAATGTACCTTCCATTTCTCTTTCGAGAATAACCTGAAACAGATGGTTCGAGAATTGCCTGAAACAGATGTTTCGAGAATAACCTGAAACAGAATGTTCGAGAATAACCTGAAATAGATGGTTCGAGAATAACTTCAAACAGATGGTTCGAGAAAAACCTGAAACAGATGGTTCAAGAATGACCTGAAGCTGATGGTTCGAGAATAACCTGAAATAGATGGTTCGAGAATAGCCTGAAACAGATGGTTTAGCTATTTCAGGCTATTTCATCCCTAACCCTGATCGTTTTGGGAATAAATCCGACAAAATATAACTTTTCTTGACCTCCAGTCCTTTTCCTTACAATGTTAAACTTTCTTCACCTCCAAGTTCCTCCAATCACCTTCGTGTCTCTGTATTCTGATCTGTCTCTGCATGGCCTGAGATTAA
>JABUQX010138016.1:25000-26564 GCA_015478945.1 Trachelipus rathkii | reverse complement strand
CAGTGTACTTCGTTCATTCAACAAGGTGATTAACCGTTTCATTTATCATTGAAACGCTTTAAATTATATATATATATATATATATATATATATATATATATATATATATATATATATATAGTATATATATATATATATATATATATATATATATATATATATATATATATATATATATATATATATATATATATATATACTATATATATATATATATCATATATATATATATATATATATATATATATATATATATATATATATATATATATATATATATATATATATATATATATATATATATATATATATATATATATAAAAAAAAATAATATATATAACCTTAATAATACTCTATATAATATAACTATATATATATATATATATATATATATATATATATATAAAGAATATATTAAATTAATTTTTGATAAATGAACAAAAATAAAGGCTTATCCGGTTTTGACAAAAGCTTGCATAGTATATGAAAGAAGTTTCCTACGTTTGTATGTGTGTGTATGTATGTATGTATGTTGTGCTTGGGTGCATATGTGTGCGCGTGAGATAATTGTTTGTTTGTAAGGTGTATTACTTAGAAGGAGCCATTTTAATTCGTTCCTTGATTCCAATTCTAAATGGTATTTTGCTCAGGCGTTCAGAGCACAGTATAAATATATATATATATATATATATATATATATATATATAACTATATATATATATATATATATATATATATATATATATATATATATGCTATATATATATATATATAATACTATGGTTAAAAGGGAGGAATTTGGAGCAATATATTCTTAGTTCTTATTTCCTTTCGAACCTAAATCAGACATTTCTTGGAAGATATTGTTAAAACATGATCTTTATATATATATATATATATATATATATATATATATATATATATATATATATATATATATATATATATATATATATATATATATATATATATATATACTACTATATATATATATATATATATATATGATAATGCATAATTACGATTTAATTACATCAATAAGATTTACGATTGGAATATATATATATATATATATATATATATATATATATATATATAAATAACTATATATAACTATATATAAATAAATAAATATATTTTTACTGGTATATGACTATATATATATATATATATATATATATATATATATATATATATATATATATATATATATATATATATATATATATATATATATATATATATATATATATATATATATATATATATATATATATGTATATATATATATATATATATATATATATATAAATATATATATATATATATATATATATATATATATATATATAAATATATATATATATATATATATATATATTTATATATATATATATATATATATATATATATATATATATATATATATATATATATATATATATATATATATATATATATATATATATGAGATAGATATATTTCTGTATATATATCTTTATAATATATATATATATATAATATATAATATATAATAATAATAATATTAATATATATATATAT
>JABUQX010138016.1:0-5000 GCA_015478945.1 Trachelipus rathkii | reverse complement strand
AGTGTGCCAAGGAAAAGGATTAAAAATTAATGCTGCTAAAAATAAAGTGATGAAAATTAGTACAGAACCCAAAGGAGACGATTCTCAAACTGGGTTGGAAATCTGGGAAAAGCCTAACAGAGACTACCCTTTAAGTACTTAGGAATGGATATTGGAGCTTTTGGAGGTATGAAGGAAGAGATTGACTATTTCACAATTTCATCAGGAATGTTTTCTGAACCAATTGCACCCAGATTAGTTCATAAACTAGTGCTAGATAGCGGCGCAGCATCCCTGCCATTTATAAGTGCGAATACGGAGTGTTGATGTGGCATGCACACTAAATTATATTATATATATATAATTTTATATATTTATATTATATATATATATATATATTATATATTATATATATATATTATATATATATATATATATATATATATATATATATATATATATATATATATATATATATATATATATATATACATACATACTATATAAAAATATATAATATAATAATACTATTATATATATATATATATTAAATAAATATAGATATATATATAATATATATATATATTATATATATATATATATATATATGGTAAACACACACATACGACACACACACCTTATGTATAACAACAAACGAAGCATTAAGAGGACAAAATAACTCTCTCCCTTCCCCCAAACAACACTGCAATATCCTTGCACAACACTACTACAAAATCTCCAACAAACCCACTCACCCAAATAACAGAAAGATAATACGCAAACTCAAAAAAACACAATTAGAAATCAAAAACTTAAAAAAAAACACATCAATCCCAGCCCCCCATTCACTACACAAGAAATCACTTCACTAATCAAAACCTTAAAAAACTCCCCAGCTTCTGGCCCAGACAACATTTCTAACCTTCACATTAAACACTTTGGACCAACCGCTATTTCATTCATTACAAATATTTTCAATAAATCTTGGTCACTCAACTATATCCCTCCACACTGGAAAAAAACAATAATCATACCCAAATTAAAACCCAGAAAAGACCCCAACCTTCCTTCCTCATACCGACCCATATCTCTCCTTTCCTCCTTGTGCAAACTAATGGAGATCATACTCACCAAAATCCAACCCCACTTTCACTCCCCAAATCACCAACATGGCTTCAAAAAATCCCACTCCACCTCAACAGCTCTAACAAACATCACACAAAACATCATAAACGGATTAAACAAAACGAACAATACTCCTAGCTATCGACATTAGTTAAAGCCTTCGATACAGTACCTAGACACATACTCATTCAAAAAATCCTAAAACTCACCCTTTCCTAACAATTACAAAAAAAATGACTATATAATTTTCATATCTGGAAGCATTGGCACAGGTGTCAAGGCAAACTTTTCAAATCTTCCAAAACCCGTTAAATTAAGTAAAATGAGTCCCTAACAGGGAGCCATTCTGTTCTCCATTTCCCGTTTTACACTCTTAAGCTGACCTCCCCACCTTCAAAAAATTTCCCAATTCACAACGTTAATAAACCCCTCAGTACCATTCGCTACAACTCGTACTTAGACTTTACCATAAATCTTCTAGAAGCTTTGGTGTTCTCCAACAAAATTCAGCCACTGCCAAGATATCATCTATAAACCCGATCACCACTTACAGAAACCAACCATCATAACACAGCAAGTACCTCTAATATTTAACTGCAACCATCCCTAAAGGAAACAATCCAATTCCGGTTTATAAGCCTTCGACACCCACTTCCCACCTTTACACCTCAACATTCAAAAGACAGAAATCAGAAAATTAAATGTCCTACGAACTCAACTCAGGCACAATTCAGCAACGCAAACAACCCACATTTTGACTACACTGCATGCAAACAATTCTTTCAAGAAAGTACAATCAACTATGGATCAAGAGTTCTAGTACTCTCTAACCTTCATCTACTAATAAAATCAAAATACAGAAGAATACAAAATTACTGCCCTTCAACAATACAGCTGTTCTGAAAACCACCCCACTCAAACATTTGCGCGAGGAAGCAAAAATCTCCCATTCAGGACCATTTGGACATGATGGAGAAACAATTCTTGTCAAGGAGTAATGACTTCTTGACTCAAACGCATTACTGCTAGAATTCTCTTCAAGAACATACTATACGTCGTTAAAATCACCTCCCTTCATCGCTGCCCTTCTACTCGAAAATCTTATAGACTAGGAACCATCCTTCCCTCCTCCAAACAACACTTTCTCTCAAAACATATTTACTACATGCTTTAACACAATACCTCCAAAATCACCCACCAATCCCTAATAAATTCCCGCCCCCTGAAATATCAGCAACATAAAATACAAACTCCCCATGAAAGATGCAGATCTCACTTTCTTAGATTGAGCATAGGGTCATCACCCAGAAACCTCCAGTAATACAGGCACCAGATTTATACTTCCAAGACGCTACCTCTCCACTCTGATAAGAAGATGACCAGGATAGAGGCTGAAACAACCGATCACCTCCTCTTAAGATGTTCCCTACTCACCCCCTACAGAACACTCCATCAGATTTCCTCCCTGAGAGACCTGTGGCTTCGCCCGGTGGAGGTCGCTGGGTTTCTGGATATGACATGGACCCCCAAATAAGGGGAGCCCACGGACTAATAAGTAAATAACAAAAAATTTTGGCTAATGTCTGTTATCTGCTTCCAGTTAAGCTTAAGTCAATTTTTTTTAAAAACCTACGTTATCGAACAAAATGTACAAAGCGCGCATGGTGCCAGTACCGGTGCTTTTTTTTTCTTTTTTAACCATATTGCAAACGTGAAAAGAAATTTAAAAATATTAAAATAAATTAAATTAAGTGAGGTTATGATACGTTAAGTAAAGTTATGTTAAGTTACGTTAGTTTACATAGATTTTAAACTTTTTTTATAATATTTTTAAGGTATTAAAGCAGTTTTTATTACGATAGTTTTAAAATTTGACTCCAAATAGTTTTTTATTTCTCTTTTTATGAAATGAGTTTCGAATCCATGGCAATCGCATATGATATATTGTAGGTGAGAGGCAGATAAACGAAATGATCCTATATATAAATACTATATATAATATATATAAATATAATATTAAAAAATGATAATAATAATAATAAAAAACAATAATAAATATTCTCATAATATAAAATAAAATCAAAATATATAATGTAAAATAACAATAAAAACGTCATATGATAATAATTATAAAAACACTAACTAATAATATCAAAAATTAAATAAAAATATATTATATATATATAAGAGAAGAGAAGAGAGAGGAGAGAAGCCGAAAGCAAAGAAGAGAAGACGAGAGAGAAAAACGGCGTAATTTCATAATCATTTCATAATTTATTAAGGATTAGCTTAAATGTTATATATTGAAATAATACATATAACGTAACTACTTTCAAATCCAATTGGACTTAAAAATATTCTTAAATACTTGGAATTGTACAAATGAACAGTTTAGTATTTCTTTTAAAAAAAATATAAAATAGCAAAAAAAAAAAAAAAAACAAGCCAAAAAATGTGTTTATAGTACTTGTTATTCATATATTTAATTCGTATCTAAGCTTTTCAAAGGTATCTATCACGTACTGACACTGTGCCTAGCTTGAAAGGCGATAATTGATTTCAAATGGTGTATTGATATCTGACCATAAAATACTCTACCACTCTGTGACTCAATAATAACTTACACAACACGAACTAATGCAGGAAAGCCCAAATGTTAGACATGGGCAAAAAATTTATAATAGTCATGTAACGCACGCTACTTCAGGTTATCATTAGACTACTTATAAATGATATAAACACTTTATAGTTCCACGTAACAGCTTGGCAACACATCTAATATCAAGAAATATTTAACCTGTTTATCCCAAAGTTGAGGTTTATAATTCGTCATTTTTTTTTAATAAATACTTGCCAAGAAAAAAAAAACTAGCTAACGTATGTTGTTTTGGTAATTTGGGTAAAGTATGATGTGATTGAGCTATATAATTTTTTATTCCGGTTGTTAACGCAACCAAAACTATTATCTTTTCCTTTTATATATATATATTAAAAATACTTTTGCTCCATTAATATTTCTTTAAAAATACTAAAATAAAATCTCTAGCTTAATAAGTCTGCTTCTTCAGCCTTTGATCGTTATATCGATTTTAAAGTGTAATAACTCATCATTTCTCTAAATGATAAATATAGGTTACATTATTCCTTGAGTTTTTAATTATAATGTCCAAAATTAGAGATTTATAAGACTTTCATTCTTATTTCTAATCCATATATATATATATAAATATATATATAATAATATAATAATATAGAAATATATTATATAATAATATATAATAATAAATATATTTATAGAATATAAAAAATATAATATAAATATAAATATACATAAAATACACATGTATGTATTTATATAATACATACATTTAATACTTTTTTATAATAATATATATAATATAATATAATTAATATATAATATATAAATATATCTATATCCTCATACCTATATATATTATATTAGAGAGAAGAGAGAGAGATGACGAGGCAGTTGAGAGAGATAGAGAGAGAGAGCTGAGGGGGAGAGATCAATATATATATATATATAATATATAAATATATTATATAAAAATATATATATAAATAATATAAATATTTATATATATATATAATAATATATATATAAATATATAAAAATACTAAATATAGTATATATATATAGATAATATAATAAATAATATATACATAATAAATATATATATATATATAATAAAAAATAAAATATAATATATAAAAATATATAAAATAATAAATATATATAAAAATATGAATATATATATATATAATATATATATAAAATATATTATTAATATATATATAATATTATATAATATATAATATTATATTCTGGAATGTATATGCGGCGCGACGATTCCGATCTATATAAAATAAAACAA
>JABUQX010138015.1:0-20014 GCA_015478945.1 Trachelipus rathkii | reverse complement strand
GAAAAAAAAAAAAAAGGGCAAAGAGACGAGAAAAATAATAAAAAAAAAAAAAAAATAACAAGAGAAAGGAGGAGAGGAAGAAGGGAAAAAAAGGGTTTGAAAGAGGAAGAAAGGGAGAAAGAAGAAGGAAAGAAGAGAAAGAAAGGAGAGAGAATGAGAAGAAGAGGGAGAGAAAAAGAGGAGAAGAAAGAGGAAAAGAAAAAGGAAGAAGAAGAAACAGAAAAAAGGAAACAAAGAAAGAAAGAAAAAAGCGAGAAAAAGAAAACAAAAAAAAAAAGAGAGGAGAGAAGAGAAAAGAAAAGAGAGAAAAGAGAGAGTGAGAAAAGAAAGAAGGAGATAAGAGGAGGAAAGAAGAGAAAAAGAAAAGAAAGAAAAGAGAAAAGAGGAGGAAAAAATCAGAAGGAGAAAGAAAAGAGAAAGAATGGAAAGAGGAGAAAACAAGAACTCGACAAAATTTAGTTACGTAAGTGGAGAAACAAAAGTTGGTATATTGAAGTGAGGAAGAAAGAGAGGAAAGAAGAGAAAGAAAAGAAAGAAGAGAAAGAGGAAAGGAAAGAAGAGAGAAAGATAAGAAGAGATAAGAAGAAGAAAGATGAAAGGAAGAAGAAAAGAAAGAGAGGAAAAAGTAAAGAGAGAAGAGGAGAAAGAACCCAGAAAGAAGAGAAGAGAGAAAGAGGGAAAGAAAGAAGGAAGGAAACAAGAAGAGAAAGAAGAGAAATGAGAGAAAGAGAGGGAGAAAGAACGAGTTAAGGAGAAGAAAGAAGAGAAAGAAGCAGAAAGAAAAAAAGAGAGAAAGATGAGAGAAAAGAATAATAGGAAGGAAGGGAAAAGAGAAAGAAGAAAAGGAAAAAAGGAAAGGAAGAGGACAAAGAAGAAGACAAAAGCAAAAATTAAGAAAAGAGAGAAGAAGAAAAAAGTGGAATGAAAAGACAAAATAAGAAGGAGAAAGGAAAAGAAGAAAAGAAAGAAAAGAAGAGACAAAAGAGAAAGAAAAGAAAGAGGAGAAAGATGAGCAAAGATAGAAAGACCCCAAGATAGATAAGAGATCAAAGAAGCAAAGATAGAAAGAAAGAGATAAAGAAGAAAAAGAAATAATGAAAGAAATAGAGAAAGAGGACAGAAAAGCAAGGAAAAGAAGAGAAAGAAAAAAGAAAGGAGAAGCAAAAGCTAAGAAAAGGGAGAAAGAAAGGAAAAGAAGGAGAAAGAGGAGAGCAAAAAAGAAAGAAAAAGAGAGATAACAAATATCTCCGACTATGACAGAGACCCTTAAAGATATTTCGAGGAGAGAAGAAAAGGAAGAGAAAGAAAAAAGTGGAAGAATAGAAAGAAGGAGGAAAGAAGAGAAAAAAAAGAAAGAAGAAGAGAAAGAAGGAAGAGAAAGAGGGAAAAGAAAGAAGAGAAAGCAAGGAGAAAGAAAGAGAAAGAGAGAGAAAGAAGAGAAAAGAAGGAGATAACGAAAGAAGGAGGAAAGAGAGAAAGACGAAGAGAAAGAAGAGAGAAGTAAAGATACAAGAGGAGTGAGGGAGAAAGAAGGAAAAAGAGGAGAAGAAGAAATCCAATGAGAGAAAAAAGTAAATCAGAAAGATGGAAAGAAGAGAAGAGAAAGGAGAGAGAGGAAAGAGGAGAAAGAATCGAGAAAGAGGAGAAGAAGAGAAGGAGAAAGGAGGTGAACAATCAGAGAAGAAGCGAGATAGGAGAGCGATAGAAGAGATAAGAAGAGAAAAGACGAGAAAAGAAAAGAAAAGAGAAAAAAAGAAGAGAAATGGGAAGAAAAGGAAAGAGCAGATAAATAGGATAAAGGAGAATTGGGAGGAGAAAGAGAGGAAACAGAAGAAAAAAGGAGATAGAAAGGGAAAGAAAAGATAAGAAGGAGATAGAAGGAGAAGAAATGAGAAAAGAAGAGAGAAAGGAAGAGAAAGGAAAAGAAAGAGGGAGGAAAGAGAGAAAAGAAAAGGAAAGGAAGAGAAAGGGAGAAAAAGAGAAAGAAGAGCAAGAAGGAGAAGGAGGAGAAGGAAGGAAAGAATGGAAAGTAAGAGAATGGAAACGGAAAAAGTAAGCAGATAAAGTGAGAAAGAAAAGAAGAGAAATAAGAGAGGAGGAAAGAGATACAAAGATATGAAGAGGAAAGATAGAGGAAAAGATAAGAAGTAGATAAAGTGGATACAGTTTTGCAGAAAGATAAGAAGGAGGAAAGAAGAGGAAAACAATGAAGAAAGGAGAGACGAATAAAAGAAAGAAGAGGAAAGAGGAGAAAAGGAGGAGAAAGAAAAGAAAGGAGAGAGAAACAGAGAGAAGAAAGGGAGAAAGTCGAGAAGGAAAAGAAAGAGAAGAAGGAGGGGCTGAGGCGCTGTAAGATGATAAAGAAGAGGAAAGAAAAGAAAAGAAGAGAAACAGGAGGAGAAGAAGAAGAAAGAAGAGAAAATGCGAAAGAAAAGAGAAAGGAAAAAAGAAGATAAAGAAAGAGAAAGGAGTGAAGACCAAGAGAGAGAGAGAGAAAAAAGAGAACAGAAAGAGAAGAAAGAGAAAAGAGTAAGATAAAGAAAAAGAAGAGAAATATGGGAAAAAAATAAGAAATAAAGATAGTGAAAAATGATGAAAGTAATGGAAAGTGAAAGAGAGAAAGAAAGAAAAGAAAAAGAAAGAAGAGCAACGAGACAGAAAAAGATGACAGAAAAAGCAAGTATAAAAGAGAGAGGAAAAGAGAAAGAAGGATAACGAGAAAGAAGGAGAAAGAAAGAAAGAAGAGAGAGGGAAAGGAAGAGAGAGCGAAAGAAAGAGAAAGATGAGAAAGAGGAGAAAGAAGAGAAAGAAAGAATGAAAGAAGAGAAAGAAGAGAAAGAGAGAAGAGGAGAAGAAAGAGAAAGAGGAAGAAACGAAGTTAAAGTTGAGAAAAGAGACGAGACAGAGGAGATAAAGAATAAAAGAAAAGGAAGAAGATAAAGGGGAAAGAAGAGAAAGAGGGACAGAAAGAAAAGAAGACAAAGAAAAAGCGTAGGAAAGAAGAGAAAGAAGAGAAAGAGGAGAAAAAGAGAAAGAAGAGGAAGAGTAGAAAGAAAAAGAAAGAAAAAAGGCGAGAAACGAAAGAGAGAGAAGGCTATAAAAGGCAGGAGAAGAAAAGAGAAAGAAAAGAAAGAGGGAGAAAGAAATGAGAAAGAAAAAAAAAAGAAGAGAACAGAGGAGAAAGAAGAGAAAGACGAGAAAGAAGAGAAAGAAAAATAAGAAAGAGAAGAAAAGAAAGAAGAGAAAGAGAGAAAGAGAGAAGAGAAAGAAGGGAAGAAAGGAAAAGAGGAGAGAAAAAGAAGAGAAAGAGAAGAAAAGAAAGAAGAGAAAGATGAGGACAAGAAGAAAAAGAAGAAAGAAAAAGAAAGGAAGAGAAAGAGGAGAAAGAAGAGAAGAAGGAGAAAGAAAGAAAGAAGGAAAGAGGAGAGAAGAGAGAGAGAGAGAAGAGAAGAGAAGAGAAAGAGAGAAAGATGAAGAAAGAAGAGAAAGAAAAAGAAAGAAAAGAAAGAAGAGAAAGAAGAAACAGAAGAGAAAGAGAGAGGAGAGAAAGAAGAGGAAAGAAAAAAAAGAAGAGAAAAGAGTGAGGAAGAAGAAAAAAGAAGAGGAAAGAAGAGAAAGAAAAGAGAAGAGAGAAAGAGGAGAAAGAAGAGAGAAAGAAGGGAAAGAAGGTTAGAGGAGAAAGAGGAGAAAGAAGAGAAGAAGAGAAATCGAAAGAGAAGAAGAGAAACAAGAGAAAAAGAGAAAGAAGACCGAAGAACGAGAAAGAAGAAGAAAAAGAAAAAAGAAGTGGGAAAAAAATAAAGAATTGAAAAAATAGAAAAGAGAAAAAATAAAAGAGGAGAAGAATGGAAAGAAACGTAGGAAAGAAGAGAAAGAGGGAGACAAGAGGGAAGAATGACAGAAATAAGAAGAAAAAAATCAGAAAGAATGAGAAACGGAAGGATAAAAAGAAGGAGAAAGAAAAGAAAAAAGGAAAAGAAGAAAGAAAGAACAAAGAGGAGAAAGAAGAAGAAGCAGAAGAGAAGAAAATGGACGATTGTCAAGAGTCGGCCAGGATGAAGTAGATGATAAAACTATGATGTCTCAAATATCAGAATCAGAGTAATAAAAGAAAGAAGAGAAATACAAGAAACTTTTGAATAGCAAACCAGCAGACGCAAGGAAGGAAAAAAAAGAAGAAAAAAAAAAATAATAGGGAAAGAGAGAAAGTAGAAATTTATAAGGAAAGATGGAGAAAGACAGGGGAGAAAGAGACAGAGAGGAGATGAGAGGGGAGGAGTAGAAGAGAAGAGAGGAAAGAAGAAGAAAAGGAAAGGAAGAGAAAGAAAGCGAGTGGCCTTACCAGACACACCCGCCGCTCCTCCGCAACCTTGCAATGGCCAATCGCCCTGCACCGCCTCAGCCACCCTCCCTTAGAAGGAGACGCAGAATGAGACAAGAGCTGAGAATAAAAACGAGAAAAAGAAAGAGAAAGAAAAGATATTAAGCTGAAAACTAGTAAAAAAGACACAAGAAAGATAAAGAGTGAGAAAGAAGAGAATACGCGACAATTTAAGTCTTAAAAGACCAGAAAGAAAAGAAGAAGAGAAAGAGAGAGAAAAAGAAGAGAAAAAAAGAAAGAAAGAAAAGAGTAAAATAAAAACTTGAAACAAATGAAGGAAAAGAAAGAAGTAAGAAATAGGAGAGAGAAAGAGAGAAAGAAAAGAAAGAAGAGAAAAGAGGAGAAAGAAGGAGGAGAGAAGAGAGAAAGAAAAGAAAGAAGAGAACGACGGAGATGGTTGTTGGACGAAGAGATAAGAAAAAGAAAAAGAGAAGAAGAGAAGTGAGAAGGAGAAAGAGGAGAAAGAACGAGACAAGAAGGAAAAGAAGAACGAAAGGAAGAAGAAAGAGAGAGAGATAAAAAAGAAGAAAAAAGAAAAGACAGAGAAGTGGCTAAAAGGAAATATTTTTGATGCTAGATTATTGTCAATTATGATGTAAAGTCAAGGTGGACGATCAAGAAATGATCTAATGAAGCCTAGATCATAAGAGGAAATGGGTTACCAGAGATTACCAGAAAGGAAAGAGATAAAAGTAGATTAGGAGATAACGAAAGTAGTCGGCTGATAGCGTGAATGGAGAAGTCAAAAGGTATGAATTAGAAAGTAAAAGAAAATTAAGAGGATGAAAAGAGAGAAAGAGAGATGAAGCGAATGTACTGAAATAAGTTGAAAAGTAAAATGAAGAAATTCAAAGAGAATCGTTCGAAAATGAGAAGAAAATAGACTGGAGTTAGAGAAAGTAAAGAAGAGAAGACAAGAAAGAGAGCAAGAGAGGGAAGAAAGAATTAGAAAGAGAAAGAAAAAAAAAGTATAATGATAATGGAATAAAAAAGAGAGAGAAATGTAAATATTGGAAGAAAGTTAATCCGAAAATAAATCGTATAAGAATGAATAAGAACGGTGACAACAGTAGAGATCAGTGAAAGTGAATACAATAGAGAAATGAGCAGAGAAAGAAAGATGGTATATAGTATACAAACTAAGTAAATAAAAGACTATATAAAGATTATTAATGGATTGAATGACTATATTCTTTTTTTGTTTTTTATTTCTTAATGATTTCGAGTATTCATCACTGACACTATAGACTTACAATGACGGGCCGAAGAAACATAAAAAAAAAGGTAATAATAAAGAGAGGAAAGAAAGAAAGATAGAAAAGCACGACAAAAAGAAAAAACCAAGAAAGAAAAACAGAAACCCCACATCTAGTGAGATGCGAAGGGGGACAAAGAAAGAAAGAAAACAAAAAGAGAAAACAAAAAAAATGAAATAAGAAAAAGAGAGAAAGAGAATGAGGGAAAGTAATACCTTATGTCCCTGTGGAGCAGTAATTATTGTAGTGATTAAGATATTTTAAGAGAAAGCATGCAGAAATGGAAAAGGGTAAGAGAGATCTAGAAGAGTAAAGATAGAAAGAGAGGATGATGTGCACAGAAAGAGGACGTAACATGAAAACGACCATACAAGATTGTCACCCCGTGATAGAAAAGAAGATGAAAAGAATTAACTGAAAGAGGATGATAATAAATAAAGAAAGAATTATGAAAGGAAAAAAAAGAAAAAGGAAAGAGTGAAAGATCTGATAATGGTGAACAAGAAGCATAAGAGAAGATAAAAAGGGCAATGAAAGAAATGTGTTACATAGTGATATATAATGAAGTAATCATAATAATAAGTATGACAGAAGAAATAAGAATATTAATATAGTAATATTGACTATAATAATAAGAAATGAGATGATAAAGTAAAGAGAAAAGAAAGTATAGTAAAGTAAATGAGTATATAGTAGAAGAGTATATAGGAAAGAATATAGCGTGAGAATAAGAATAAAAAGGAAATAATAATGAAAATAAAATCGAAGGAGAATAGAAAGTAAGAAGAATAAGAAGGAAGAAGATCAAAGAAGAGAAAGAAGAGAAATAAGATATGGAAGATTAGAAAAAAGAGAAAGTAAGAAGAAAGACGAAAAGAAAGCAGAAATCAGAAAGGTGAGAAAGAAGAGAATGTGAAACCTAAATCGAAAGGATAAGAAATAAGAGAAATAAGGAGAAAGAAGAAAAAGAAAAGAAGAAGAGAAAGAGGAGAAAGATGAGAAAGAAGAGAAAGAAGAGAAAGAAGAGAAAGAGTGAAAAGAAGATAAAGAAGATTACAAACCTTGAGATGAGAATTACAATATCTTCTGATAAAGATTAGATAAATATTAAAAGAAATAAGATATTCCTAATTCTTCCTTTTAAGGATAGATTCAAAAACCTTAGCAACAAAAGAAATTAAAGCAATAGGACGATAGTTTGAGGGATGAAAGGGTTCCCCTCATTTTAGCACAATCTGAATGAGGGCACGTCTACAGCAGGAAGGAAAGGTCGAGGTTGAAATGCAGAGAAGAAATAGCTTTACAAGGCAGAGGATCAGGTTCAGAAGCACAAGTTTTGAGAACCACAGGAGGAATACCATCTCAGTGTTAAGCTTAGAAGAGAATGTATGTGCGATCTGGCATTTCTTTTCCAGAAGGAACATTACAATATATAGGGCATAAATGAGTTGGAGAGGGTGAAGTTGGAGAGTTTGGAGGAGTGGGAATACCTCCGGAAAGCTCTAAAGGGGAATTAAAAGCAAAGGTTTGAGCAAAGAGTTCAGCTATATCAGAAGGCATAATGGCAGTTGCGCCGTCGGAAGATACTAGACTATGAAATATGGAAGAAGCAAAGTTAGAATTGACATTCTTTGCAAAATGTCAAAAAGGACGGGAGGAAGAGGAACCAGAAAGATTATTGCATTTTTAACGGAGAAACGAACTTTTAGTGCTACGAAGAATAGATTTTGCACGATTCCGGGATGAGAATATAACATTGGCTATGTAGTTCTGGAGATGAGGATTGAAAGCGGTATATTCTAAAGCAGGTCCCTGTGGCCGAGAACACTGAGAAGAGAGAAACAATCAGAGTTAAACCAAGGCTTGGCAAAGAATATGAAATGTAGGCCCTCATGCCTGGAGGAATCATTTCGGGTATGGGTTCTGTACACTCCGAGAGACCCTTCTATTGAAGCAGTAGTCATTTCTTTGGAAACCAAAGAAGTACAACCGAAAGTGCGACCAGTAAGCGGGCTTTACCCCTCCGAAGGAGGGGTAAGGCCTCAGCCCTTCGGGCTGAGGCCTAAGCCCCGCTTACACCCCTTCGTGGGTGATCCCCCATCTCCGGATTCACACACCTTTCAAGGGGCGCACCCCTTGGGTTTCTCTCGGAAGGGTATGCTTTTAGAAATATTGAGTTAATTGAAAAACTGTTTAAAATTATTAAGAAAGCCCGCTTATATGTTAAATATTACTATTGACAATGTGGAAATAAATATTTGAGTTAGAAAAATGAATGATGATTTTCTAGCGATTTAATGCTGTTTATATAGATCAGCTAATGATGTGTGATAGAAACGTGAGCCTTTAGTTCATAAAGTTTTTGTTGATTATAATGTTAGGTTGATTGCCCTAGACTTTGTAATATGTGTGTCTATCTTTATATAATAGGTCAAATGCTGTTATACTCGATAAAACGTATCCGTGACTTTGATGAAGATGTTGTCAATTCATAGTTCAAGATGGTGGGATCTTTGATAGATATATGTCAGCTTTTTTTAAGTTTTTGTTAGATATTAATCTGGCCAGCATTTATCCTCCGATGTGTCTTAATATTGCACGCGCTCCTCTAAGTAAGCCGGCTCTCGAGTAATTGTATTCGACCTTGTTAGTACTCTTTACTTTGATCAGTAAGGGTATTTTTTTAATCAGGATGTTAGCCCTCTAACTTTAAATCGTACAATACAGCGAGGTCTGAATGTTCAGATTTTGCATTTGTACATTATGAATTTCTAGTACCGGCGTTATAGGACTGTTGTAGCTCCTATTTTTGTGCTAAAACTTTGTGGTTACAGCTTATGTTCGTTCTTTCCTTTCTAAAGAATTTTTTTATTTTATATGTATATGGTTTGTATCGTGTTAATAAAATGTTCATATTTTAAAATTATTGCTCAATCAAGATAACTTATTGTCTCCACGGGTAGGGGACTGCAACGGATGGTAAGGGATATATTTTTAATCTTTGATTTAATGATTACTGCTTTAAAATCAGTAAATTCATTACGGTTTTACTGTGATATTTATACTCAAGAAACTTATTGTGTGCGTGTGTGTATGTTTTAGGATAATATGTTTGTTTATTTTTTTTAGTTATGTATTGGGTTAAAGAATCTGATTTGTTTATGTTTATGGCATATTATTCCTGGGGATTTTATATTTGAATTATTTTTTAATTTATTGATGAATTTTTGTTAAATGATTATAACTGTGGAAAGATGATGTAAAAGACACTCTTGCTTACGTCAGCATTGATATTCTTTTGTCAGTAATGATGATAGACAGGTTTATGCTAAACTTTTGTTAAAATATTACTATGTTAATGTAAATTTAGCATTGATATGTATAGAGATTAGGCCTTTGAAATAAAGTTACCTAGAGGTTAATCTCTAGTTGTGTCACACGAATGTGGTTTAGTACTTATGATTGCTAGTATATGTGACAAAACAGTTTGTTTAAACTGTTTAGTGGTTTTATGGCGCACGTATAAGAGGTGCTTAAGGTTTGTCGTCCAAGTACAATCATATTCATATTTTTACGTTATGTTATGTTGCTTTTATTAATGTCTTGGAAACTTTAGTTACTAGCATACTATTCGCTGTCTGTATGATTAATTGGTAAACTAAAGATATATAAATTATATTCTTTTTAAATTAAATACGTGTCAATGCTAAATATTACGTTATTATAGTTAGAAGATTATGTTTGGTATAAAGTAAGTAATATGTAGGTAGGTATACGTGTTTGCGTGCGTGTGTAATATCTTACTTTTACAAAGGTGTTAATTCCTTGTCCACAAGGAATCCTAAGAGATTGACGGGCACTTAAAAATTGTGTTTAGATTCGTGCAGTATGGTGCATTTATTTTTCTTAGTTCTGGTGCCTAATGTTAGCTTTATATTGCATGATATATAACTCTCAATTGTTACTCTTTTGCAATACTCTTTCCGGTTGTCGTTTCAGTTTAGATTAAAGAAACGTGACATTAGTGTTTTTGGTTCTAATGTTATTGTATAGTAATATTTGTGTGGATGCAGCTAAAAATTCACCAGAAGTTTACCCTTTGAATTGATAGGTTTCATTCGTACGTCTTTACCCACATGAAAGAAGATTATTCTGATAATCATTATGGACTTAGTTTTTCCTGAATTGTTAAAGATATGAATTGCCTCATTACATTTAAGATGTTTATATACTAGTAATTTTCTTCGAGTGAACGCTCGAAAGGATAAGTTTAATTAACTTCAGTTGTTATCTCTTGATAGACAATCTTCCTCCTGCTATTCCTCCATTCTGCTTGTTTGTTGTTATCTTCACGAGTGAGTTTTCGATATTTTAAATTTTAATTCCACAAACATTTTTAAAAAGTGTCAAATTTGAGTATATTATGTTTAATATCTGCAATAAACTCGAATTTAGAGCGTGGTGATCTTTGCTACATGTGGCTTGAATATACCATGAGCAAGAGGTACAAATATAATTATTTATCTTGATCATACCTTTTATGCAGATGGTTAAGCATTTAAAATCTTTCTCTTCATGAGTTTAGAGTTAGGTTATATTCTGAAAGAGAGTCGGAAAAGATCTAAAAAGCTTAGATAAGCCTAATAATAACAAAATTTTATACTTTATTCGTTCTTTACTCGGATAAATAAGTATTTATGAAGGGTTAGGTTATAGCAGTTATGACACGATTTTTTGATAAAATTGTTACATTGTAGATAATATCAACTAGTAAAGAAATTAACAGTAAATATTTATAGAGAATATGTTTGAAAAAGCATAGATAAATAGTTAATGTTTTATAGTAATGGTTTAGTTTATTCTCAAGCGTATTCTCCCGCTGTTTAATGTCTTCGAACTTAGTTCAAATATCTCTCACTCTCTCTCAAACCAAATCACAAGTTATTATATTTTTTTGTTGTTTTTAAATTAACTTATTGTGTAATGTTGTCTGCTTAGCGTCTTTGTCTCTTGTACCTTACTTTTGTGGTTCATATGATGCCTGGATGTCTAGCTTTGATTTAATGTTGAAAACATTGTTATGTTAACATCATATTTGTTTGGATCTGTATGATATGCGGACAAGGTTATGATACATTTTTGCCTAATGTATTAGTGTGTTAGTATAAATTAACATCGTGTTTTAGAATATGCTTGAAAAAAGTAGAATTATGTGTTTACTGTTTTGCACTATTACCATGTTAAGTGTTTTACTTCTTACTGGTGTCTAAGTGTGGGATTTGTTAATGTTAACAGTTTACTGTCTTGTTGTATATAAAGGTCGTAGAATAAGATTATGTCTGGTGTCACTATTTATTTTTCTACTACAGTTCATGTTAATCAGTTTTACTTTGAAGATGGAATATTGATGGGGAAACCTTATATGTCTAGACGAGATTAATATTCGTTGCAAGATCGAGAGTATGATAATTAACCTCACTGTATGATCGAGTACAATTCTCATGTTAATAAATCTACTGCATGGTAGGTAATTAACTATCTTCATTATTTATGGTTAGAGACATGTATTCTGTCAAGCGATAGTTAATAAATTTACGTTTTCTTGGTTGGTTATCGTTATGCTATAACTTTAAATGATGATTAAGTGCTAAATTGAAACCTAGTAATATTAGTCCCAGGTTATTCGTAGTTTAATAGGTTGAATGATAGGTGCACTCTTTGATACTATTTTACATGTTTAAGACTTCTATTGTTATGCACTCTCACGTTATAACCATCTACTGCTGTAGGTAAAAGAACCCCCAATCTATGTAATATTAAGGCTCAGTGATAATACAACTGCCACAAATTTGACCCGACATTTCGCCAGTTGAAAATTTTCTAGTTTTTCTTCCCCAACTTTCAGATTACCTGTATACAAATCTATATAACTAATACACCTTTTCTTCCCTATAAGTGCTATATTAGATATACCTACTCTATTAGTTTACAAGCATAGCCTCAATCTTAAATTTAAGTGAAAAAAATATGCACATTGCAAGAAAATATTTAAAATTAAATGCCTCAATCAAGTGTCTTCACAGTGAGAAGATACTTAGGCAAACTACCAAAGTGTTCTTCTACATGTCTTATAAACAAAAATTTTCACCTCAAAGCTGATATGCTTCTATTAAATTAAAATTACATCCATTTTGTATATAACTATGATTATTTGTATTTTAAATAGTAAGTTTATTTATATGCAGCTTATAGCTGAGACGTAGAATCTTCACAATTCAGAGAAAATTACTAAAAGTGAATTTTTTTCAGTTAGTTCAAGCTTGAAAAATGTAAAATGATACATAAGATAAACTTTTAAAAGCAATTTATATGGTTTTTGTGACAAGTCATTATGTCCAGCAAGATTGGTATCAACTTGGAGGACCTAAACATTTTGTCTAGCATGGAATAAACTGAGAAGCAAAATGCAAGCTGAAAAAGCACAGAAGCTTATCAGAGTATAAAGAGAATTACAAAATGAATTTTAAATCTGGTGGCTTATTAGCTGTTATATAGGGGCCTAATTAAAGTAACTTTATTATCCTATTTTGAGGTAATGGTTTAATATTTTTAATTCAGTTCGCTTGATATAGAGATTCATAAGTAATCCGATCTTTGTAATTAACAATCAGATTTTTATCTTGGCAGTGAAAAGGAAAACATTTATGGTAGTAATAAATAGTTAACCTATATATAATAAAGTGTTTAATTATTAAATTCTAAAAATGCAAAAATCTAAAAATTATAAAACTATAGCAATATATAATGGGAGTTTTATTAGTAAGAGTTTATTGGCAAAATTTTCTACAGCCAATAGCTATGTCAACACTCATGCACTTTCATCTTCCTCTTGCACATTCATTTTCCATACTGTGTTCATCAAGGGCATGCCATCTGGGGCAAGTCCATGATGTATGACTCGTCGGTCCTCACTAAAGTCAGTAGTCATTAAACTTTTAACAGCCTGCAGACAGTGAATTCAATATGGAGGCAGCTAATGCTGCTATACAGCACTGCATTTTTACTTCTAAAATAAATTCTTCAATAAATGCTAACATTTTTGCCTAAGACTAGATGTTAGTATATATATATATATATATATATATATATATATATATATATATATATATATATATATATATATATATATATATATATATATATATATATATATATATATATATATATTTATATATATATATATATATATATATATATATATATATATATATATATGTGTGTATATATATATATATATATATATATATATATATATAAGGGATGTAATTGGAAACCAGAATTTTTATAACCTTGGAATGTTCCAGACAGAACTGGGACTTATCTACTCCGCACCTTTACATATTCTACTGAAAACATGTGTAAGTAACAAGTGGAGTGTCATTGAGTCTCGAACCCTTAACAACCTCTATCAGTTCTTATCAGCATCCAGATGGGGAAAAAATGTCATATCCCATAAATTTTCCCTTAAGGATTTTGAAGATGATGAAACAAAGGAAAAGTGGGGGAAAAGGAAAACAGAAAAATCTCAGGTGTTGTGGACTTTGTAATTGAGATGGAAAATTATCTAGCAGGAAATTTGTTATAAAAAAGTCTTTAAGACATTAAGACATTAAGAATATAGAGAAAGTAAGAAGCCACATGGCCCTATCGAGACTGTCCCAGTCAACCCACTAACCAAACATGCCCATGCATAAATCCACAGCACCTTAGGGCTTGTCAAATTGTTGTAACCACAAACTAAATCAATTGGCTTGTCAAACTAATGATATACGGCATATATATATGATAAATTCAAAACCATCCATGATGCATTAATAACCAAGTTAGGTCACACATGCCATATCTAACATTAATAACTGCTATAACTAAAAACCCACCAATTGGCTTATCGTCAATATATTAAATGATACCCAACCCTATCCATAAACAAATCTAACCTTCTTTAAATGTTGCAATCGAGTCACACTCAACAACCTCCTCTGGCAGATCATTCCAAAAATTTAACAACCCTATTACTGAAATGCATGCTTTCTTATATCAAGATGGCATGCTTCTTCTTCTTAATTTTCTTTTTATGCCCCTGGTCACCTGTCCATGTTCTATTATGAAAAATTTATTAGTTATTAGGGGTGTACCGGAACTGAAATTTTCAGTTCCGGCCGGAACCGGAATTAGCCGGAATCACAAAAAAAATTCCGGCCGGAACCGGAATTTCTTATGAACTTTCCTTTAACTATAAAGAAATGTAAAAAAAAAATATTTTATATAACTTTCAACATAAAATCTTATATTTAGTACAACGCTAATTCATGAACATATGGAAAATCATCATTGAAGAGAATATTTGGAAGTCCAAAAATTTTAATAGTAAAAGGGAGTCTTGTATTTTCTAGAACAGGGAAAACCACAAAAGAGCAATAGATCCAAGTCGTGAAATAAGCGAGTTTTGAGGAGAGTTTCTCCCCAAAAAAGATTTGGCATATCAATGACCCCAAATCACAGAAAATAATGAATTTTACTGCAATGGGTAACCAGCCATTCACAGTCACAGAAGAGAAGGGATTCATAGAACGTATTGCCCATCTTCAACCAAAATATCTAATTCCTAGTAGAAAATATTTTGTAGAGAAAATGTTACCAACTTCATACAGGAAATTGAGATCAGCAGTATTCTAGAAGTTATCTAAGGCTGATCAGATATCATTTACTACAGATATATTGAGAGCTAAATAATTAAAACTACTCATTTATTTCTTTAACTGCACTCTGGCTTCGAGTTTGAAAAAATGGACTGTGTACTCCATTGCAAGTATTTCCTATGGTTCTCATTCTGGAATTAAAAATCACTAGGAGTTTTGAAATTACGATGAATAAAATTCCTCTAACAACCATTTGATCCTCGAGATGGAGCATATAACATGAAACCAGGAAAAGATTTGGCAGGATACACAAGTTTTTCTTGTTTTATTCATAAACTTCAATTTATTAAAGATGCCTTATTTTCTCAAAGAACAGTGTGATTTAATAAAGAAATGTAGGAATATTTGTACACATTTCAATAATTCCAGTTTTTAAGCTGTAATGAAACTTTAAAAAGAATACAAAGAGACTTGATTCACATCCTGCAAGCCCACTTATGCCAATTCAAGTTGTTAATACAAGGTGGAATAGCACATATTTGATTCTTGAAAGAAATGAATATTTGAAAAGACCTCTGCAAGTTTATACTATAGAACAATCAATTAAGCTTTGACTGCCAATAAATGGCAAATACTTGAAAATTTTGTTTTGCAACCATTTCTTATGGTTACGGAAACTATAAGGCAAAATCACTTAATCAACAATTATTCTACATATTTGCTCTCCAGCACATCTCTCAAACTCTGAGGATGACAGCAGAGAAATAAAGAAGAGCTGAAGAAGGCATTAGAGTTTAGATTTATGAATAAAAAGGAAGAGAAATGATCAATAGACATATATCAAAACAAGATAATTGTTTTAAATACTGTGGTAGACCCAAGTAACTATTTTCTAATGAAATAAGAGAAATGAGAAATGGATGCTTGAAGAAATATGCAAATAATTGAAGGTAGAAAGTGATAATAGTAGTAGCAGTACAAAAGAAGGTTCAGGCGATGAGTCATTTTCAGAAACGAGCATTATCTACAATAAACTTAGATTTCCCAAGTACCTCAAAATCATCAGGAGCATTAAGAAAAGAAATTACTGCAAAGTTACTTAGTTTTTATAAGTTTGAAGAAAGTGAAAGTGACAGCGAGTCAGTTAGTGTAAAAAGGAAAAAAAAGAAATATCAGTTGCTCTTCAAAGCAGAAATTTAAAGAAATTGAATTTTTTTTTAACTAGAAAAATACTTTCAATCTGGGAAAAGAAGAATTCTTAATTGGTGGAAAGTGAAACAAAGTTAAATTCTAAACATAAAGTGTGTACTAGCCCAAAAATTTACTTTCCTTTCTAGTCTCCTCTCATATATTTGAGAAATTATTTTGCTTTCTTCTGTGCTTGGAAAATATATTTGAGGAAAACGCTTAAAACATGAATACTACACCAGGCTACTATTTTATTTTGTTAAAAGATGGGCTAGGTTAGTATAAAATAAATCTCTTTCCAGCAAATTTTTTCTCAGAAGTAATTAGGTTTTCTCCGGTTCCGCCGGAATTTTCAAAATTCGGCCGGAACCGAACCGAAAAATTAAATTCGCCTGACCGGAATTCGTACACCCTAGTCTCAGCTATCAATAGATGTAAATATTTTGTAGACTTGTATCATGTCCCCTCTGAGAAATCGCCTTCTACAGAAAACATTCCTAACTCCTTCAGCCTCTCCTCATAGCTCTACCCTCAAACCCAGAAATCATCCTTGTTGTTTCACGCACTCCCTCTAGCATATCTAAGTCTTTCTTTAAATAAGGGGCCCAAACTTGTGCACACTCCTATTACTGGCCTAACATAGTTATTATACAGCTTACTTATAACTTTCTCTTGTAAACAACATTGATATTTATTATGCCCAGCATCTTATTAGCTTTATTTCTAGCTTCCAAACATTAATAGCTACCAAATTCTGCTTATAATCACACCTAAACCTTTTTCTTGGTCCACAGACTCAAGCCAATCCCCCTTCATATCGTAGTTAAAACTTTTATTTGAGAAAACTAGGTGAAGAACCTTACACTTTTTACTATTAAAATTCATTTGCCACTTATCTGCCCACCCAAGAAGTTTATCAAGATCATTTTTAATCTTTATGCATCCTTCACTATTCCCAACTGAGGTGGCCACTTTAGTATCATCTGCAAACTTAGAAACCTTGCATTTAAGTCCCTGGTCTAAATCCTTTATATATCTGAAGAAGAAGTATTAGAATGGTGGAGCAACAATCAAGAAAAATACCCTTTTATTAAATTGGTAGCTAAAAGAATGCATAAATTACAAGACTTATTTTCTCGTTTTTAATATCGATGGCATACATTTGAACACATTCTGTAATTCAAACGATATTGCAAATCTTAGATGGCAATAATATAAAATTTATTCTTTCTAAAATATCAATATCCGATATATCTAACCCAAAACAGACTATTACCTAATGAATACCATGAATACCATAGAGAAATGCACAGTAGACAAACTCCTCAAATGTGGACTGCATATAAGCAGTGCCATACAATTTTTATATGGCAATGACCACATGCAACTCGCATTTGAAGAGTGGTCTTTCATGCAGGTATACCAACATGCTGTTCATTTACCTTATTGTATTGTTTTATATATATTATATATATATATATATATATATATATATTATATATATATATATATATATAGTATATATATATATATATATATATATATATATATATATATATATCCCTATATATATATATATAATACAATGTACATATTTATTTTTTTATATTTAAATGTAAAAGTATTTTTAATATTGATTGCATGAATTCAAACACATTCTTTGATAGGATTATAAATTTATTCTTTTTAAAAATATTGATCTCATAGGATACCTTTTTCAGTAATAATAGCTCAGAGGCTTCAATTCCCCTGATTTTTATAACCACATGATATATATACTCAAAAAAAATATTAATAAAAACAAAAAATTTATGGTCTTTAGGAAAGTTACAGCCTCTTGTTAAACTCCCATAGACTTTTCCTTTTTGATCCATCCTCTATTTTTGTTCAGGTTATAAGTTTTGTTAGGTATACACAGAGAAAATCTATGAATACTCAAATCTTATAACCTGAACTAGGATGGCCCTAAAATGAGCACGATGACCACTAATTTTTCTTAGAAGATAGCCCAGGGGAAATTTTAAACTTTGAGGCTGTAAACTTTTTTTCCCAAAGACTTAAATCATTTTAACCCAATATTAAATTTTTTTGTTTCATTATTTTTTTTTAAAGTATATCCTGTGATTTTTAAAAAAATCTAAGAAAATCCTATGGGATTTTTAACTTTGAGAGGCTAAAACTTTTTTTTACTAGAGAGATCGCCAAGTTTATTTTTTTTTTTATTCATTATGATTTTTTTAGCTAATTTTTATAAAAATAGGGGGTGAAGCCCCTCTGTGCTACCATTACCTTTTATTCTATCCTACTATTTTTATAAAAATTGGCATTGAATATGTTCTGCCCTACTTTTACCCTTCGCTTCAATGCAATTAAGTATTTTCTTAAAAAAAAAAATTGAAAATCAGAATATGTAAATAATTATAATTATTAGCGTTTCACAGACTCCATTTTAAATTTATCTTCATTTTAATGCATTTGCAATTTATTCTGAAAAAAGTAAATTGAAATCTGAGTAAGGGTCCTTAACGTAAACAATTACCAAATAAAAATTTGGTAATAGTCCATTTGAGATTAATGTTATCAATATCGATATTTTAGAAAAGATAATAGATTTTATAGTATTGCCATCTAGGAGATGAAATTTCCTTTGAATTACAGAATGTGTTTGAATGCACGTAAAAAAAAAAAAAAAAAATAATATACATTTATAGAAAAAATATTTTACTAGGTTTTATATATATATATATATACATATATATATACATATATACAGAAAAATATATTTTACTATAATGTATATATATATATAGAGCCTATATAATTTTTTTTTACTAATCAAATATCAGGATAAATACACAGCAGGCTGGTATACATGCATGGCAAACCACTCGCTTCTAATGTACACTGTGCGAGTGTTGCCTTATAAGAATCATATGGCATGGCTCATGCAGTGTGCACTAGAAGCGAACGGACTGCCATGCATTTACCCTATGATATTTGATTAGTTGAAAAAAAATTAAAATATATACGTAATTAAAACTTTTTTCTAAGTAAAATTTATACAATGTAACAATTCAAATTTTTAAATTATATTTTATTTCAAATTTTAAAATAAATCATTTAAGTTAATATATACTGTACATACACAAATTTCTATATAATTTTTTAAAAATATTTTGTAAATTTAGCCGAAGTGAATGTCACACTTACGTGTTCGAACAAACTATTATATACATGGGTAACTATATCCGATAACTTTACAATTATCGAAAAAATAATCGATATTCAATAACATTACCCTCAAATTCACTATTACCAAAAATTTGCCATTCTGCATATTTTTGAGCTTTTTATAAAGAGCATTATATACTGTGATTTTTTTTCCGATTGAATGACCCAAAGCTTTGCACACATATCATTTGTTCTTTTAAATAGGCTTAAGCGGCAAGCTTCTGAATTATGTCAGAAGCTTGTCACTAAAAATTTTCTTAAAAACTAAACTTAACTTTAACTTTTTTAACTTAGAAATTTTTTTTTGAATTTCCTAAAATTGTATCACCAAAAATTTGCAATTCTGCATTTACATTTATTCTGCCTTCTAATCCCTAAGTAGCTTCCACTATTTAGGAAAACTCCCGTGATTACAAAGAAGTTAACTAATACCATTTAGCTTTAATGGGAAAAATTTAAAAGTTTCAAGATTCTAGAGTTCATGAATAAAAATGCCAGCTTAGATTATGCTACACAATACCGTGATCTTGAACCACGAATGAGCTGAAGCGTTTAACTGTTTCGGAATTTTTTTTTGTATCATGGCTAACCTAAACTAGCCTAAATTGATAAGCACGTGTTTAGTGAGCAAACATTCCTATAAATCTTAAATCAATTTCTTTCTACATTTACTAAAAACCTTATTATATACGTCTCAAAAGTTAGTCGGAAAATATAAAAAAATCAATAATACAATACAGAAGCCATAGGAAAAATATGGACCTAACCCATACTACCTTAAACACCGCATTTTTTCAAAAATGCAAACATAAAAACTACACTAAAATAACAATATGTTTTAAAATATTGTAATTCCTTAATAATTTACCTTTAAAAACTCGATGTTAAAAATATTACTAATAGTCGATTTGTTCAATATAATCCTTCTAATAAACAGCCGACGCCGGAATCTATCAACTAATTCTGTTTAGAAAACTGAACGCCATTTTGAATTGGCGGGTACTTAATATGTAAACATATATTTTTAATATGACGTCATCATTCTTGAACAAAGTCAAATATTAAATGGAATGTTGAGATTTCATACTTTATATATATATATATATATATATATATATATATATATATATATATATATATATATATATATATATATATATATATATATATATATATGAAGTATGCACGAAAACGCGAAAGCGTTTCTAATGATAAATGTAAAACGGTTAAACAATCGTCTTAACTGAAACGAAGCATAC
>JABUQX010138014.1:0-12342 GCA_015478945.1 Trachelipus rathkii | reverse complement strand
TATATATATATTTATAATACTATATATATATATTATAAATTATAGTATTAATTAATAATATATATTATAATATAGTATAATATATTTACTATAGTATAATAATATATATACGTTATATATATATATATTATATATATATAGCTGTATTTGACCCTAGCTAAGTCCATAACCAGTACTGAGCACCAGACCTTATGAGTGTGCATAGTTGAACACTCTTAATGTTAGCAACATCCTGATTTATTATTTAACTCTATTAAATACAATATACGCGTAGCACTTAAACAGGAATTTAATCTCACATATAATCTTACATTATGTGTATTCTGTTCTTAATTATTTATCTATTTAAATTAACTCCGTGCGAGCTTTACGCCCAACTACCACTTTGGCCTACATCATAAAAAAGACAAAGAAACTGTCCTACGGGGAATAATAAAAAGATTTATTTATATTAGATATTTCATTTGAAGTTGGTAGTTTTTTGTTTTTAGCTGTTTTAAAGTTTTTAGAGGAAGGATAGACTGGCCATGTTTAATAATCCACCTATACTTCAAATATTCATTTATAGTCTATCGTGGCACTGTAAATAATATACGATCAATAATTTCCTTTGTTGTTGATTCGAATGGAGCATCACTGCGTGTGTTGGTATTCTGTGTTTTTCGTCGCATGTACCCAGAACGTTGCAGGGATGAAGTTTTGCTTAATCTTTTGAGGTCGTCTGAGAGCCTGTTGATCTACGCGTCCCCAGGTCGATGTACGCCTTGTTATATGGAATTACAGTTGTTATCATATAATTTGCATAAACGCATAAGATTTTGTGGTCTTTTGCTCCGCGTAGGGCGGTTCCATTCAAGTACGTGTTTTAGAGAAGGGTGTTTTTGTGAAGGAGCGAGAGCGACGGTCAGGAAATTTTTAATTTGTGATCAAACGCAAAGGTATGGAAGAAATTACAGTCTTTGTTATTATTGGATTGTAGATGTAAGAATTTTGTTTTGTTCGTGAAGCTGTTGGGTAATAATGCTGAGGGTATATTTGATTTGGGTGAACGTTAGATCGATCCTTGGTTTCGATTAAGGTTATTTGGGCGAGGCCAACATTCTCGACTTGCTCTAGATTATACCTGTGATTCGTCGGCTATTTTTGTAATTTTTTGTGTGGCGAGGGATGATAACATTGATGTATTCAGCGTGAGCACGTTCTTAATCGATAAAAAGTGATGAGGTGAGTTGCTCCAGTTTACGGGTTCTAAGAAGACATATTCCTACCCCTGGTTGTGTTATATTGGTAAATGAATGCGATCTGACTCTTCTTTATCACCTCAAAAAATTGCTTCTAAAACCTTCCATTCCCGCGAAGGACATCATCACGCACCTAATAAAACAATCCTAAAACAACCTAACACTTATCACTCAACACAATCTTCACTGTAATAATACAATACTACAAACACCCGAACGGCGAGACTTCTCGATGGTTCCCCATTATCCCCTCGCCATCCAAATATTTCATGACTTAATAGAACCACTCACGATATTAATCCAAACCCCCAACCTTCAAACTTCAACATGCTCCGCTTATGTTAACATTTCCCCCCTCACAAGAACACTGTTAAACAATCCTGATACCTCCATATAAATAGGTATCCTTCTATGGACTATAACAATTTACCACCGAACTCTTCAACACAACGGCACCATACCCTCCCTAGCACACCCACTGTTAAACTGCGAGCAACTCACACCACATCAACTTTTTCCCAGAATAAGAAAAAACCGTTCCCCCCGCCTAATACATACACTGGTTCTCCTCACCACACAAAAAAACAAAATACCCACCACTCACAGCGTTATTTACATCTAGAGCACTCCGAATTGCCCCCAAATTAATTCCTAATCAACCGATTAACCAAAGTATCCTCTTTCTCAATCGATTCACCAACTCAAATATCCCGCCTCACATGTACCAAAGTCACACAAAACAAGGTCAAATTTTCCTCGTTGAAAAAATCCTTGACACCAACTCATTATTAACTTATAATACTTCACATCATTCCCATACCTTACATTTTGAATCACAAGTAAACTTAACAAAAAAAAATGTCTACCTCCCTCTATCTCTTCACCCAAATCCAGACAACCATTCTCCCTCAAAACAAACTTCTAAAACCCGCCTTACCCACACCACCCCCACAAATTCTAATGCGTTTATCAATATACCATGTAAGCACGACATGTACTACTCTCCAGATATACATAGCGACACATGCGACCTGGGCACGCTAGAATCAAACCACCCACACTCTCGGGACCTACCAAAAAGTAAGCAAACGACTCACTCCCTCAACTTGCAATCCATCAAATGCACAGACAATTCCACACCCGAATAAACCCCGAATGATCACCAGAATTTCAGATTCTTTTAAAACATTCAACCACTCAGAACACAAAACTAAAGAGAAGGATTATATGAATCGTATTATACTTTAACAACACGACATAGAACTATAATGAATTATCTGTCAAAGTATAAACTGCATATATAACCAACTTTGATCATTCCCACCCTACTCTTTATAAAACATGTATAAGACACTACAACACAAAAAAGACTACCAACCAACCATAAAAACTAAACAAGACCCACATGACCTAACTCTTTGTTTCTCATTTATCCCGCAAGACAGGGTCAAGTTGAGCGTTCGGGCTACTTGTCCTTTTAACAGGCTAATGAGGCCCAAAGTGGTTTAGCTTCGGCGAAACCTTGCACAATCTAATCTAAAAATAATAAATTAAAAAAAAGACACATATGTAAGATTATTAATTGAAGAACTGATATTGCTACATATGCCTTTGTAAGCGCCTTATTAATGTTTCAATAATTTCAAATAATTAGACTATCGCTAGTACTGTTCTTAACATTCAATTTTTCTAGACTTGGCATTTCAACTCCCTAATATCTGTGATAATCTTTTATGATTCACGCCCCAAAGAGTCAAATAACTATTTCAAATATATATCGCGTTTAAAGCCTGATTTCGGTAATTACATTAATTCCGCATATAAGCTATTCCGCACTACACTTCAATAAATCATAAATATATATATATTAATTAATCTGTTCCGGAAATTCTTTGAATATTTGCTTAACATAGTATTTCTCATTCCTATATATTAAATATATTCTTATAGACCTGTAGTGATACCTATATATTAGCTTATTAACTAACTAATCATGTTATGAAAACCACACTCACGGGCAACTGGCCCGTATTTCAAATGAAAGGAAACGACCCTCGGGCAAAGAAAAGAAAAGATAAATAAAAATACATTAAGAAAACACACAATATTAATAAAACCACTAATATCGGGTAAAAGCTAGTAACGCCCAGCCCACGTTTGAAGTCCTTGCCTACGCTAATTCCCTTCAAGATGGGCGACTCAGCCGCACCTGTTCTGTGGACTTCAATACGAGGAGATTAGAATATCTGGGGAATAGAAACGAATGCAAGTAGTTCTACAACACAATGGTGGCTGGAAAGAGGATGTCCACAACTGAGTGATCCTTGAGGCTCTATATAGTATATATATATAATATATATATTATACTATTTATATAATATATATATATATATATATATATATATATATAAGCTATATATATAATATACTGAGTATTTATATATTTTCACTATTTATATATATCTATAAAATAGATATATATATATCATTATTATCAACACTATCACTTAATTTCATTTTATATATATTTATATATAATATTATTATATAGTTTATATATATAACCCGCACCTATTAGGTAATGTATCGTGATATTTTACTCTTTTATTCATAATGACAATATTCATAATAATTATTCTTTATCCCATATCACACTAGCCGGTATTCGCTACAATATATTCTTATTTACGTCATTGTGCAAAAATATATAGTATTATCATATATGTCTACCCCCTGTACAGGAATATATATATAGTTTAAATTTTGTTTTAATACTAGAGCAACTGATAATTCTATTATCAAATTCATTTTCAACACTTTATTACTATATATATACCGTTTAGATATATATATATAATATATTACTTAATAATTATATATTTTTAGTAGTATATATACTAATAGTATAATATATCTATCATATTATCAAGTATCTATATGATATTAACGACATACCCCCCCAGCTTTACCAATATGAGTTATATATATATATAATACTAAAATATATATAGTTATATAATATATAGTTAGATATATATACTTATATATTATTATATACTTTGTATTATACTTTTATTTTTAATTAGACGTATCAGGTACCTATTATGCAAGTTCTCGCACACTTGGGCCCTTTGGTCCTACCTTAACAGTTTGCATTTGAAAGAGAGTGGCCGTCCCAGACTTCATTTTTGTAGATTTTGGAAAGCAATGTCAATTCTTTTTTCTTTTCATTACATATTTTTAAGTATCAGTAAACCAACGATAGGATTACTGACAGTCCGTAATATTATTCCTGCCGTCTCCGACTCCTGTATTTTTAACAGCTGCCCGGGTAACCGAAACCTGCTCAATTATTTTATAAAAAATATACTTAGCAACCGGTATCGACTCTGACTTATATATTTACCTGAGTCGCCTCCCATATTCGTTCAGCCCCATTCAACTATTGAAATCTTAAAAATGAGTACTTTTGGGACACCGGCAAAAAAGGGTCCTATTTTTCGCACCTTACCAGGCCAAGGAGTTCGTTAGTTAGTTAATTATCTCGAAACTCTATTGGCACATGTGCTAGTTCATGATTGCAATAGAATAATAGTAATGAAAATAAATAATAATATATAAATATAATAATAAAATAATAGTAAAATAATAATAAATAATCAAAATATATAAATATATAATAATAATATAATTAATATAATATATAATATAATAATAATAATAATAATATAATATAATAATAATAATAATAATATCAAATCATATGAATATATAATTAATAAGTCGCCGTATAGAATTTCAATTGTTTCATCAAACATTATTCAGAATTAGAGAGAAAGTGACAATTTAATTTTCAATAATGATGAAAAATGATTGTAATCGTTGATAGGTAGCCGTGATCCCGATGCAACTTCAAGTATTTAAACATGATTCAATACTGGCCAAATACGAATTCTATTTAAATGCAGGAGGGGAGCAATGACCGGGCGGAGCAGCAAGGGTCTGCCGCCTGTTCTCTTATGAAATAATAAAAAATAATAATATAATTAATAAATAATATAGCTCGAATATTAATCAGCTAGAATCCCAATCAGTATGATCCCGATCATAACTAAGCTACATTGAATATATACATAAAAAAAAATAAAAATCGTTCATTTAGTAATGTTTTTCCAAACAAGTTACAATCTAGTCAACAATAAACTGAAAACCGTATTCTGCCCATGAACTTATTTTAAATAAAAAACATAACCCGGGTTTATATGTTACGTCGCCATCGTCATGCTTTAAACTATATATAGTATATATTATATATATATAGTCTTTATATATTCATACTTTATATATATAAATTATTATGTACGTCATACTTCCCGGTAATTACTTATCTTCCATTATATATCTACTCACAGCTGTGCTTAAAATATAACCCACCAACTCACCTGGCAGCAGTTCCTCTAATTCAATGAGGTGTACGGACAAAGGAATAAAAAAAAAAAATAAAAAAAAATGATATATGGAAAACCCTATATCCTACAACCAAGTCCAGAATACATAACCAAATTACTAGCTGAACTGCTCAGATACCTGTAAATCGGCACATTACTAGGGTAAGATATATTGAAAGAAAACAGTTATAGCAGTACGTTCCTACACAGAAGAGACTGGCTGAAAAGGAGGAGCAACGCATGAACAGCTCACTGATGGTGTAGACCCAATATAATACAAATCAGATGAGAAAGCAGGCCACCCTTTTGTGAGCTTCGTTCAAGGAGGTCCACAAACATACTAGCTTCGCAGAGATAAGGATATAAATGAAGTTTTTTGAATGTAGGCAAGTATATATCGTTACACGGTATTAGATCTCTTAATCCTAGACTCTGGACCATATCAAAAACTAAGGAGTAGGAAAACCGGGAATCGCAGATATCCGCACAATGTGGATGACTAGTTACTCAAAACAACAAAGGGATATAATCAGCCGCTAAATTATTAATATTAACTTGAGCCTAAGAAAGAAATGGGTAAGACTACCGTCATTACTTAAACTATTTTCAATGACTCGAGGAAATAATGCTCCACAATACCCTTGAACAGATTCCAAGGCTTTTTATATTTCGAGGACCACGGTACTGCCATCGCAAGTGAGGAAGCTTCCAGTGAATTGCGGTTCCGATTTCAATATACGTTCATTGTTCTTCTATATTCCTGACCTAAGGAAACTGTTTAGGAATTGTTGTCACAGTAGTGAGACGGGAGTCACCTTCCGAATGAAATAAGGAAAGTTTGATCGCTCAGTGTTTAATGGGAGAAGCGCGATAATCGAGTGGCAGGATATCTGGAGTTTTTAAAGAAGGTTTTGAATTATTACAAGTTAGAGGATGATCCACTCTGAACCTATAAATAAATATCGATAACTCTATGTATAGCCATCTATCTATGGTAATAAATAGTCTATCGTAATAAAAAGTATATATAAGCTGGTCTCTTAGTGAGACCTAAATGTTAATTTAATAGTATCAATCTCATTATACCTTTATATTAAATATAACCCAGAACCCTAGCTAAATGCTGATTGTCCCGTATGTTAGTTATCTAGATTTGGAATAGGGAAAAATATATCAATATTATATTAGAGAAGGGGCGGGTATTACCTACATAGATAGCATAGAGTAAATGTAAGATAGACCTAGAAGTATGACGTTTAACATAGATAGGAGTAACATTAGACTAATAATAGCATAGATACCGAAGTTTCACTCAGAAAAGTATAGAATAGAATAAGAATGCAGATTAGATGAATGTATATAACAGAAGGATGAGATAGATGATACGGCACTATAGATCAGTGATTAAAGATTATATAGAAAATTACCAAATAGTAACTATAAAACTGAATAGGCCACACAGTCTTGGCTAATATTAAGATTCCCGACCTGATATCAAGAATAGCATTCCACCACAGGGTGTTTTCTCTATCTTTGTCACATTGACAGTACACATGATTATCCCAACGCGCATAAATTATTTTAATATCCCTTCTCCTAGAGATCCTACTGGAACTACGCCTTTTTCACTCTAGACTACGATATTTATTTATCTCGCCACTTTTGCTAATCGCAATCTTCACATAAAGCTATCAGAATTTCTCGTAATAATATATACCCTATAGTTCTCCCCTACCCCCCTTCTTATTCCAAAATCCTGTACTCCTAAACGGACACAGAAGATGCAATCCATTTTCTCTATCATTAAAGTACTATATCCCTGATCTTACCTTTCAAGTATGAAACTACTATTCTAGGGGAATCCCCTCAAGAAATTAATGTTAAGGAGATTAAAGCATTTATTAGTATCTTATGGCTACACTACCCCTATTCTCTATTCTTTAATGTCACATTTTATGTCACTAAATAATATTTAAATACTCTTTAGGGTCCTCAATTTAATCTATCTCTTTCTTAGATCAAATAATATTACGATCTTGAAAAACTCGTATTTGAGGACTGATAATTTATGGAGTATTATTTCCCCGACGTTTGGTTTGTTATATCATTTCATCACAACGATCATCAGAATCAATCAATCTTTTCCATCATTCAATCTCCAACTCCGTTTATATCCCCAAAAAACTAAATATTCTCCATCATTCATCTTAATAATATCATTCATCTCATCTATCATCTTTAAATACCAGTTCTAAACATCTAATCTTATTATCTATCATTCATAATAATCATTACAATATCATCACTATCATCATCATCATACATACATACACGTTTATTATATTTATGACAAAATTTCAACAATATTACTCATATGCGAATCTTTAACATTTAATTTACAAATAATGATGCCAAATTTATAATTAAGAAATCCATCTAATACTAAATAATAAAATACGAATTATAAGAAAAGAAAAAATACAGAAATTATAAATATATTGAAATATTTATTATACTTGATATTTTAATTGTATTAATTAATTATTTAGTTTGAAGTAGTATATAATTAATAAATATATGTACATAACCCATGTTATTCCCTTAGATATTATTGATTACCCATTAGTATATTCCACTGCCTGTCCCAAACTTATAAATTTCTATCGCCCATCGATTCAATGTATATTTATAATTCTAAATAATATATAGTTATCCCACATAGTTCTGCCTTCCATCCCAAAATTCATCCTTACTTATCATTACTGTCGTAAGGCTAAACATAAGTTTAAGAAAAATTTCCACAAACCTTAAAACTAACTATGCCTTCACACTAAGTATCAGTTAGAATTTAATCTTAATCTAGTGTTACAATATCCTCTATCCATCTCAAATAGCACTAATTTACCTATTTTGAGTTTTTTTAAATACCGATGAATTCTTGATTTATATATCCTTACCTTCCTATTCTTGTTATTGTACAATTTTCACCTTACACTTATAGTTAAATTATTTTTATTTTAAATAATTTAATTTAGTTTATTCAAATGTTCTCCATTTATTTTTTTATTCTGTAAATTGTTATTTTAAATATTTTATAATAATCTATTTCAAATATTATTAAACCGGATTATTAGGCCCTTTCAGTATCAACTCAGTAAATAATGGGAAGAAACCATGGTTAAAGAAATTGAGTTTCGAAATGTTCGTAAATAAAGCTGATAAACTTATGATTAATGGTATTATAATCCCTAGCCATTAATGGCCTTTAAAATCCATACTTACATATTTAGAAAATTGAGTAGGTCCCTAATGAGAACCGTACCTATATACTATAATAATTATATATATATATATTATAGAAATAATATATAACTATATAGATTATTTATATAAATATCTTACATAATAATATATATAGACTATATCTTATATATTAATATATTATAGTTTTAACAATAATTTATATAAATGAATATATAAATAGTGTTAAGAATAATAATAAATGAACTAATCAGATATAACAGGATATATAGAATAGTATAGTAATAATATATATAATATATAATATTATATTAGAATATATGTAATCTCCCTAATATATAATATATTAATCAAAATTATTTATATCAATTATAATATAATTATCTAAATCTATAATAGAGATTAAATTCTAGTACAGTGGTAAACGTATTATATCTGTTATAGTGTGAAAATGTATGGCGGCAAGTATAATTTATTGAAAATGGCGCCGTGTCATCATGCTAACGAGCCCCAGACTATCACACAAGTAGTTAAGGAAAGCAGAAGTTGAACTGACGTAGTAGTGATTTGACTAAAAATATATTCAAATGAGTAAATAATAGTTATGATGAGGTACAAATAGTAATTAAACACACAGAGTCTACAAATAGTCTATAGGTATGAGAATCATTTCGACAGTAATTCAAACATGTTCCATGTTAATCTATTAATTCACTCATCCGAGAGGGAACCCCCAATTACCCCCCTACAACCTTAAGGACAGACCAAACATAATTATTCGTTCATAAGGGAAATTACAAAGGAATAAAACTACTAATCCTGACAAATTCTAATAATCACAGTTATGTATCAGCACCGAAAGTTTGTACTCAGATTCAAGGAAGCATCTTTATCACCTTATTGGAATTGATAATTCTGCTTGTAAGATTAGGGACTGGGATCTTTTTCCTTTAATAGAATTACGAATATATAAATGAAAATACTTGAACAAATGCAATATATGAAAATAAGCGTTAATTACATAAACAAACTGCCTTAAATCCTAAGGTGCAACAAAAAACAATAGGAACAGAGCTCTACTCAAAAGGATGAGTACTCGACTAGTGAGTTCAGAAGAGCAGTATCCACTGTACAATGTTGGAGAATGAGAAACGAGTTAGGGGCAGAAGAAAAGATTGGAGGGGCAAAGTGCGTTTGAGGCTTTACAAGTAGAGAAGTCCCTGCTCCTACATCGTATCATAGTACACTTGCAGGGCCTTAAGAAGTGGTGCTGGGGGTACGCCAAAGAAGTAGGCTCACGATCACTTGCGAATGTATGATACGTGTATCACGTGAGTGTGAGGTTCTCTCAATGTTCGCCGTGTCTTTTATTATATATTATATTATATTATATTATTATGTGCATATTATTATATATTATACTATATTATAGTACATTATATTATTATATTATAGGGATATAGGAGGTACAACTTAAAATTATCTTCGTTTTAGGGGTACTCGATCAAAAAAGTTTGGAGACCACTGCAGTCTACATTACCAAGAAGGACAGTGTGTGTGTGGAATCACCACAGATATGTGAAACGTACTCCATACAAGGGCGAACTGAGGTGGTGAGAGGAAGTTCCTAAGGCGTCTCAGAACACCCAAACTCTTTGAAGTTTCTTTAGAAAGAGAAGTAATGCGATCTTTATAATTAAGATCACGAAATAAGGAAATGCCAAAGATATTAAAAGCAAATTAAGATTTGAGTTATGTATTTTAGAAAAAGATATTATAGTTGTGTGGAAGATTGTGTCGAGTAGAAAAATGAAGAAATTGTGTTTTTGAATCATTGAAAACTACTATGTTTTCTTTGCCCCAATTAAAGATAAAAAGAAAGATCAGAGATCAGCTGCTCCAATGTCACCATTATATTACGCGATATTTACTGTTGAGTAGGTGGAGTGATTGGCATAGAAGTGAATAAATAGACGAGGTGATAGAAGAGATTGTCGTTAATGAAAGTAGAAAAAGAGTTGGGGATAGGATAGAACCTTGAGGAACACCACTATTAATGAATTTGAAGGATGAACGGTAGCCATCTACAACAGCAGCTGCAGAACTACCAGAGAGGAAATCGTAAAAGGGAAATTTAGAAAAAATCAAAGCTTTGTGCCAGACTCTATCGAGAATGCTTTGTGCGAGATTTTATCGAGAATGCTTTGTGCCAGACTCTATCGAGAAAGCTTTGTGCCAGACTCTATCGAGAAATCTTTGTGCCAGACTCTATCGAGAAAGCTTTGTGCCAGACTCTATCGAGAAATCTTTGTGCCAGACTCTATCGAGAAAGCTTTGTGTCAGACTCTATCGAGAAATCTTTGTGCCAGACTCTATCGAGAAATCTTTGTGCCAGACTCTATCGAGAAATCTTTGTGCCAGACTCTATCGAGTGCTTTTGATATGTTTACACAGCAAAAAATTTACCGAAATGGAGAATAACCGAGGTCCTAGAATCATATAGTAGAGAAAGATTACCAGTAAGTAGAGTGTTTCTTATGAAAGCCATACTGTGGATCAGATATTAGATTAGAAGAATTAAGATGTTTCCAAATATTCCTGCTGAGGATGGATTCATAAACTTTAGAAAGATCGCGGGTTAAGGTGATAGTTATAGTTAAGACGATAGTTATAGGGTTGAGAAGTCTCCTCTTTTTCTGCAGAGGTTGAACATTGAGCTCAGCGTCGCTGAGTCATAATGAGGGGCTGAGGTTCATGCTACTAAGGCATAGGCAGTTGATTAAGAGAAGTCTCCTCTTTTTCTGCATAGGTTGAATGAGCTCACGTTTTCAGCAAGAAGGAAAGGTTGAAGTGAAAAGACAATGACGAAACAGTTTACCAAGACAGTAATCAAGCTCAGGAACATGTTTTAAGAACCACAAGAGATATACCGTCAAGGTCGTAAGAACTAACAATCACAAATCCCAATCAATTGGGGCGTGGCTCCCCCTGTACTCAGGAAAGATGCGTTTTTTCGGGTTCCCCAAGGGTGGGGCTATCTTTTGGTGTACATTTCATGTACGCCGTTTGACCCGTCGCTCCCCCTGGAAGCTATATTTCCATGAACGTGTATGAGGATATCCCCTACCTTAACAGTAGCGGCGGCACATGGATGCCGCGCACATGAGCTACTTGCCTTACACGAGCTACTTGCTTTCATGAGCTACTTACTTTCGAGCTACTTACTTTCACGGTGACGTCATCGACAAACCATTCCATTCCATTCCATTCCATTCCATTCCTTCCATTCCTTCCATTCCTGTTGTCCATCTGGGATGGGTCATTCCATCAGGGAATCTGATCTTCATTCACTGATTCCTCCACTATTCTTTCAATTGAGATAAGATACCACC
>JABUQX010138013.1:0-12500 GCA_015478945.1 Trachelipus rathkii | reverse complement strand
TTAACCCCCCGATACCGTGCGCATCCATGCTCTTCTTCGGTCTTCTTGCTGGCTCCTCCGCCTTATCTCCAATCCCATCATCTCTCTCAATTCTCCCCTTCGTTTCCATTCTTTTCAAGTGTCCAAACCATTTTTAACTGTATCCTCACGCATTCCAAAATCCGGTCACTCCTGTTCCTCTTCACCAGCGTCACTCCTCATTTCTGTCTCTCAACGATAGCCCTTAGATGATTCTAAGGCCACCGTCATCTCCGCAGGCTTCTATTCTGCTTTTTTGGATCGTATTCATTGCCCAGCATTCCTGATTCCATTTACACAATATCAGCTCAGACATATATATATATTTATATATATATAGTATATATATAATTATATATAATTTATATTATATATATATATATATATATATATACTATATATATATATATATTATAATATATAATTATATATATATTACTATATACTATATACATAGATACAGGTTTCGAGACTGTCGGTGGAGCATAGGTCGAACGTTGAGCGATCTCTATTAACTCTATTCGTCTCACTCAGACGTTAATGAGTACATTTGGTAGCGTGCTTTGCTACCAGTGGGGAAACTTCCCTGCGAATAGGCCGTGGCCAGCCAGCGGATTTAGTCGTCTGGCCGCGTGGATACTCCAAGGCCTTTTTCGATGCGTCCATACTGACAGGGCTCGTGGACCTTCCTGGGGCATCGAGAGGACGTTGTATTATATGATATGTTATAAGTAATGATATATAATATTATTATACTAGCTATATATATATATATATATATTTATATATATATACTATATAATATATAGTATATATAATATATATATATAATATAATATAATATATAATATATATAACAATTTAAATTTTATTGGCGTAGTATACATTGCTTTTTATTTTTAATAGTTGGAATAATTTAATAATTCTTTGGTTATTCCCCCAAATTTTATTTCTATTACGCCTGAAGATGCCTCGAGTTCGAGGCGAAAAATATTTGCAACGAAACCAAGTCTTCGTACAAATGGTGTGATCCGAAAGAAAAGATCCATAGATCGGAATTTTCTTTCAAACTTTGAAACGAAAAACGAATCCGACAAGAATCAATAATGAGAGCAGATACACAAACACTACACTTTAAATCCTCCGATGAAGAGGGTTGTTAAGAGCCTCTTGTTCTAGTGACATCTGGTTTGTCAAGAGTGGACAGGATTTGTTTTAATACCAAAGTCTTGATGAAGGATTTTTTTTATATATTTTTATTTTAAGGGAATATTATAGAAGAAAAATAGTGCGTTACTTAAAGGTGTTGAATTTTAATTCCTTTTTTATCATATAATCATCTTTATTTTTAATAGCGGACATAATTAATATATTATCATCGTCGTTATCTTATCATTGTTACTGTTACTGTTTTATTTATTATTGTTATTATCAGTCATTTCATCTTTCTCATTATTATCATTAGATATCTTTTTTAGCTTTTTGCTAGTGTTGCTAGTTTGGGTTTATTATTATTTTTATATTATTTATTATTATTATTATTATTTATAATTATTAATATTATTATTATTATTATTATTATTATTATTATTATTATTATTGATTATATATTTTATTATATATATTTTATTTTATTATCAGTTATCATTACTATTATTAATTAAATATTTTACTAATAATAATAATATAATAATAAATAATAATATAATAACATAATAATATATAATAACATAATTATATAATTATAATGTATAATATAATTAAATTATAATTATATATTATATTATAATTATATGTATAATTATAATTATAATTATTATCTATAATCTATAATTATAATTTATTTTATAATTATAATCTTATCATAAATATGTTATAATTATCTATTAATTATTAAATATTATAATTATATAATTATTATAATTATTATAATTTAGTTATTAATATTAATAAGATAAAATTTATAATTAATTATAATTAATTTAAATAATATAATAATTATAATATTATTATAATTATGATATTATATATCGTATTAATTTAATTAAATAATATATTTATAATAATAATATTAATTAATATATAATAATAATTTATTATAATTATAATAATAATTATATAATAATAATAATGTATCATTAATAATTTATTAATAATAATTATAATAATTGATTTATAATAACTTAATTATTATAATATATTATAATAATAATATAATAATACATTATTAGTATATTTATTAATAATAAATTATAATAATTATTATAATAATAATAAAATAATAATAATAATAATAATAATAATAATAATAATAATTAATAATAATAATTAATAATACTATAACATTTCCTCAGAAATTAGCAATCTTACTTATGCTTTTGCTAGTACACTACTGGAATCATGCTAAATTAAATTTCTCCGTGATTTAATTATTTCTTCTTTTTGCCCATAGAATTCATAATGAAGAGGGCAACAGGGACTGTGAGAAAACAGTGCTTGGTAGGAAAAGTGGATGTTCCAGAAAGGCGCGATGGGAAAAACCCATCTTATACCAATATATAAGGAAAGTGGCGAGACGTGGGGTGAACTGTAATAATTACAGACGGTTATTTCGTTATTGAACCCATCTGGCAAAAGATACGGAAAGGGACTACTTTTAAAGAGAGTAGGCACTTGTGGAACCAGACCTTGCGGGACGGGACGAGTCTATAGGTACTAGGAGCCAATAGACTAGGAACACCACAGAATCTTATGTTCGCCCACGGAATGATCAAGGACAAAGACCAATAGGAAATTACAACAAAATGCGTTCCTACCATCGCTTGAGATTCTTGACGAAAGGTATTCCAATTGATTTGGCCTAGGAAGAAATTGTGCAAGGTTTTAAAGAGCATTACGGAGTGGGTGGTTACTTAAGAAAGGCTTTGGACGCATATGTATAAAAAATGAACTAAACTGTAATGTAGAACCCTGGATATGAAACGGAGAAAATAGTTTGAGGCGTGAGCTTGCGTTAAATTGTTGAAGTGCATTGTCACCAACTTCTGTTATGGTGGCATATTTGGAATGTAGGGAGAGGCCGTAGGAGGACTTGGTTCAGATGTATGGCTATGGAGCATGACCTTTGCGGTTGCCTGGAGAGCGGAGATAAACTTGAGACGCGGTGGTGTTGGGTTTTGTTAACACTGGAGAGAAGGGAGGTCCGTGCATGAACGTGTATAAAAATCAAAATTATCAGACCAGGTAAGTAGAGAGTGAGGGAGGAGGGTTGAGAGCTGGATGGGTGGTTGATTAAAACGATAGAGAATACAAGTATCTGGGGGAATGTTGGGTAGAGAGGGAGAATGTCTTGGAGAATTGCCGAGCAGAATTTGATAAGTATAGAGAACAGTGAGAAGCATTTGTGTTCCTATCATTCATGGAATAATTGAAATGGGAGAGGTGAACGAGATAATTTCTCACAGAGGGCGTCATATTGACCCATCCGGTTCTTCTTGTAAGGGGTCGACATGGAGTATGAACCAGAAGAGCGAGCAGATTTGTTAAAATTCTGACATGAAGTATTACGACGAGACGCATTCCGGCCCATACAAGGACCAGCGAGAATAGAGTGAGACAGAACGAAACGAATAAGAAGCGTTGATAGAGTGATATATACCTATTATTAACAAAACTAGATTGTAGCAAGACTAAAGATTGGTGGGACATGGATGTGAGCGTGCAGCGTGGGCGACGCAGGAGTGGGACTGTGCCCGAGACCGGCAGACCAAGGGTGACGACCGCGGCGTAAGAGAATAAAATCCTTAACAGTTTACCAGTATATACATTATCCCACGCCAAATCCTCAAAGACTAGGTAGTGCTGTACCAGCTTCTGTTCAATTCTTAGCTTCGATACCAGCAAACCAAATCGCTCCGCCGATTGCCTTTTCTTTTCATTAGTTTACTCTGAACAACACTTGTTTGCTTGAGTTTAGTTACTTCATCACTTTAACTCTCACTTGAATGTTACACGTGGATAATCACCACTACTACGATTTGTTAGTTTTTGCAACCCAGGAAGTATTCTACGTTGTGTATCCCCTTAGCACTCGCATCCAACTTTTACAGTTATAGTAACATACATTTATTAAATAACAAATCCACTAAAATTTTTCTAAAATATAAAAATTCGATTAATATTTATTTTCAACCGTTTAGTTGCAACTTTCAGAATAGACTGTTTTCTGCTTTTTCTTTTGAAACACAAAAAAACCTTCGTCTTTTCCTGATCTTTAATCCTTCGTCCTATACACGTGGTTTTAAACACCCTTTAATCCAGGTTATACTCCTTCCGAGGACGTCCTTAAAACAAATTAAAACTGTTTTTTTTCGAAATAATCTCCAACTTCAATTTTCATTCTGGTTGGTTCTCTTATTTTACTCATTTAATTCGTTCCACAATATATATATATACTATAATATAGATATTATTATCATATATATATATATATATATACCTATATTATTGAAATATAGTATATAATATAATATATATTATATATACTAATATATATACATACTATATATTATACATATATATATATATATACTTCATGGACAAGTCTTAGGGGTGTGGCTAGGTGTTGAGAAGAAATTGATAAAATGAGGAATGAATATTACGAGAGTTAAGGTATGGTGTTGAAGAAAGGCTCGTTAATGACGGAGAATAATGATAAAGTATCGTTGAGCATGTGCTGGCATGTGAAAGGATGAATGATTAGTCGGTTGTTAAGCGAGGAATGGTATTGATGGCGAGTGGTCGCAGGAACAGCCGACCGGCTGGGAGACGAAGAACCAAATGGATTGAGGTCAAAGTAACACGATCAGGTCCTTGAGCAGAAGACGCAAATAGTGAAGGTATGTCGTGTATTAGAGGCGAGAGAAAGCGCGCCACTGCAATGTTATCCAGCTTATAACAGGAAGTGAATGGAGGGCGATTGTGAGGGCGTTTGGTTCATGTACTGGCCCCACCTGGGCCAAGCGGGATGAACCTCTTCCCATTGACATTCTACCATAGTGAGGGTTCCATCCGACTGTCCCAGTGAGCCTTACTAGGTGGCATTTTCTGCACTGCGACCCGAGTTTACCTCCCACTTAAATTCAAATGGTACTTGATAGTAGCGGACAAACACCTGAGTAGTGCTAAGTGCATGATCAAAACCGGGTGTCGCGGGTCACAGTGAGCTGGGCTTTTTCCTTTCTATACTCTTTGTCATGGTCTCTCTCATCTGCTTTTTCATTATCCCCGATGGCTCGGGATCACCGCACCTACTCCATTCTTTTGGAAGAGTAGACGAAGGTAGATAAAGATAGAAGAATGAATATTACTTATATATACTAGTATATTATATATTAGATCTATATATACCTAATATTATAATCTAGTATAGTAAAAATATATATATCATACATATAGGTATAATGTATCAGTTATTATATGTCCGACTATATAGCTGAAGATAACGTATATATTAAATCAGTATTACGTACTAAATATAATATAACCATCATATAAGGTTTACTATTCATATATATATATATATTATTATTATAATATTTATATACTATAAGATCTATATATATGTATTTACTTATATAGTATATCTATAAATATAATATATATATTAAACATAATTTTTTTTTTTTATTTAAGATATACTATAATACTATATATCTATATATATATATATATATATATTATATGTATATTATATATATTATTGTATTATCTATATATACATACTTATATATATATATATATATATATATATATATATATATATGATAGTCACCGTAGCATATAATATAATATATAGTTAATATACTTATATATATTATATATAATATATATGTATACTAGAATATATGTATTATTCTACTGATAGTATAGTATATATAATATATATATATACTACTATTTATTTATAGTGATATATTACTATTATATATATTATACTATATTATCATATAATTTTATGGTATTATATATTAATATATACTATTAATATAGTAGGTTCACTATGACTGATCTATTTATTATACTATAACTATCGTACAGTAATACTTATTATATATTTATATATATATAGTATCTATAATTATATTACTATATAATATATTTTATAATATATATATATATATATATATATTCTTATATATAGTTATATATATATTATATATGTAAATGACATATAACGTGGATAGTTATATTAATATTATTATATACATATTATATATTATATTAATAAATATATATACTATCATATATATATAATTACATAAGTATATATATATATAATATATATATATATATATATATATATATAAGCTAGTATATATATATACTATAGATATATATATATATATATATATATATTATATTAAACTACTTATATTAGTGAGTTACTATATTTATAATACTCTATTAATATATACTATATAATTACATGCTATATCGCCAACCTACCTATACGCCTCCACTATATATCTATATTATACATAAATATTAATATATTATATATATAAATATTCCTATATATATATATACTATATAAATAATATATATATATATATATTTAATAGTATAAATATATAGTATAAAATATTATATATAATATTATAAATATAATATATTTATATATATATATAGTTATATATATACTATATATAGCTATATATTATATACTTATAATATTATTAATTATATATATATAATTATATAATATATATTATATATATATAAATATAAATATATTATATATATATATATATATATACTACCTATATTATATATATATCTATAAATTTATATATATAATAACTATAATAATATATATAATAATATATATAAATATATATATATATACTTAATATTTTATTATATATATATCATATTATATATATATACGTATATATAGATATATATATATTATATATATATATATAAGTATATCATATATAACTATATATATATTATCATATATATATTATAATATATATATTTATAGTCTATTTTATAATTATATATCACTATTAACCTAATACCTTATTAAATTATAATATATATACTATATATATATATAACTATACTACTATATATAATATATATTATATAATATATATAATATAATATAATATAATATATATAATATATATATTAATATAATATATAATATATATATATAGTATAGTATATTATATATATATATTATATATATATTATATATATTATATATTATAATTAATATATATAGTATACTATATATATATCTATATTTAATATATATATATATTTATATATTATATATATATATATACAGTATATATATATATTATATACTATATAATATATATATATATAATATATATATATCTAATATTATATTATATATAATATATAATATATTATATATATATAGATATATATATATATTGTAATATAGTTATATAACTTTATATTGATATTATTTATATATATTTATATAAATATATTGATATATATATATATATATATATATACTATATAATATATATAATATATATTATATATATTATACATACTTATATATATACTATATATATATATAGATTAATATATTAAGTAATATTATATACATAACTTATGAAATCTGAAATTGGCACAACCTTCCACCGAAACATAATTAGCATTTTAATACATTGCTTCATGAAATAAATTTTATTTATATTAGTCAAAATATATTTTGGCCATTATTAGTATTATTTATTATATATTTATTATTTTAAATGAAATGCATTATTAATTATACATATAGTATTACCTTATATGTATTTAATTTTATTATAGTATTATTAATTATATTATATAGTATATATAATATATACTATATAATATATTATATTATATATATAATTATACTATATTAATAATGATATGGATATTTATATATAATTATATATTATATATTATTATTATACTATTATATTATAATTATACTCATAATATATATCGATATTAAATACTTATAATATATTTTATATAATATATATAAATATATATATATATTATATATTATGAATATATATATATATTATGATTATAGGTATATTATATTATATATATATTATATCATATTATATAAACATAAATATACTATATATAATTTTATAATATAATTAATACTTTATTACTATTTATTTATTAATTAATATTTTTATTATTATTATTATTCATTATTTTTATTATTCATTATTTATATTATATTATATTTTATATTATTATTATTTATATTATATTATTCCATTATTATTATTATTATTATTATTATCTATTATGATCTATTATTTTTTGCTACCTTAAGGTTTATTATTATTATTATCTGCTTTAACTTTTATTTCATTTTTTGTTTTATTTATTTTTCTTTATCATTTATTTTTTTTTTTATTTTAATTATATTTTATTGATTTTTATTATTTATAATTGTAATTTATTATTATTATTTATTATTTATATTATGTTATTATTTTATTATTTAATTTTTCTCTCTTTAATATTCTTGATTATTTCTTGTTGCTTCTTTTTAGTCTTTATCATTTCTCATTTTATTATTTAATTATGATTATTATATATTATTTCATTTACTCTTCAGGTAAAAAAATTCCAATATCATCATTAATCACCTTTCATATCAACGTATTTTTGGTTTTATTTGTATTTTATTTATTATTTTTAAATTATTTCGTTTTTATTATTTATTTTTTATATTTATTCCATTTATTATCTATATATTATATAATTACATATTATTATATATTATATAGTATTATATTATTTTTATTATTATTCTATTTATTATATAATATATATTATTTTACCTTATGAATTATTATTTTATTATTTAATTATTATTATTATTATTATTATTATTATATCTAATGTATTTATTATTTTATAATGGAGTATTCGTTTTACTTATTACGATAATTATTATATATTATTTATTATGATTTATATTATTATTACTAATTATATTATTAACTATTATTATTACGTCACCAGATTTTCAAGATTTTCACCATATCTTCCTCGTGTTCCGTATTTCTATTCTCTTTTATATTTCTTTTAAATATTCAACGCATATTTTTTTTAATATAAAATTCTTTATCAATAATTTATGCCAAAATTTTTCAATTTAAAGGAACAGGGGTAATTATCAAACTACATAGAGACAAAGAAATGAATAACCAAAAATAAATTATTAGAAATAATTATAAAAATAAATGGAAAACTGACACTCACGTTTTGGCGCCATCACAAATAGATCTTGTGCAAAAAAAAAAAATAGACAAAAAAAACAAAACTAAAATCTTTATAAAAGTAGGTTATAGCATAGCTATTTGTTTATTTTTACTCAAAAAATTTACTTGACATAAATGAAAAATCGGATCTCACAAAGCAAATGTCAAAAAAGAACACAAAAAAAAAAAAAAAGCTCTGAACCCCCAACTTATACCAAAGGGTTATTTGGCCGCATCGACTAAAAATTTTACATTAAAGTATGCACTCTGAACTCCGTCAGTTCCCCGGTGTTGTCAGTTTTGTTTTGGATATAAATTAGTCTGACTTTGCGGTGTTCACATCCCGTAGTTCCGATTTCCCGACTCGCTTTAGACTCATACGTGCAGCTTCCGGTTTCTTCAGCTTGCCGATTTCGACCGTTTTAGCTCTGTTGACTTCCCGCGTTTCAGTTCCGATTCCAGACCCTCTTGTAGATCTCTCCATGCGGATACCTGGTATCGGTCCCCGAATCTGCCGACCACTTTAAGATGATGCAACTCCGATTTCGTAGATTCCAAACTGATTGTAGATCCGATTCGAATCACGGTTATCAACTCTGTAAACTACCTTTTTAGATCTTCGCCTGATTCCCACTCCATTCCCGGATTCCGACGACTTGTTTTTACATTCATTCTTATTCTGAATTTTATTCAACTGCAACACTCTTTACCAAATTCAACTGCCACTTTACACTTACTTTTATTTTTAAAGTTAAATCGCAATAAAACATGCTTATAAGCAATTAATAAATCAGAGACGATTTCATATTTTTTCCACTGTACTAAACAGAGTTAGGAATCTTTACAAACCGTAACAAAGGCACAAAAAAGTAAATAAGAACACATGAAACACCTATGTCAATTACATTTATTTAGATAATTTCAATTACCACTTTATTTCCGCCCCCCCCACCCCCCAAAAAAACAATCCTTTTTTTGAAAAAACTTGACAGGTCCCATTCCCAACTTGACTTTAACATGATCATTGAAGCACTAATCTCCATAGTCGGGACCACTTGCGGGATTGTCATACATCCAAGGAAGACAAGGCCTTTTCTCTTTAGACCTATGCTGACCATATTGATGCATCATTTTCAATGCAACGATCACGTACAGTTAAAAAAACTCGACGTTGGAACAGTTAAAAACACAACGCCATACATACTTATATCTATATCTTCTATCATTTCGCTCTCCTTACGCGCCTAACTGCCACTATGATACTATTATATAATACTTACCTATATATACTTTACTCTCGAAAACTAATTGCTATCTGACGCTTATGGATGTATGCCTTACTTTGTGCTATAAAGACTGTTCATATCCCCAAGCTTACACCCCTGAACAGTCCTCTTTTTCTACGTCACTTCTACTCTATCTACCCATCCTTTACTAAACTTATGTGCACTTTATACTGCGTATATATACTATATCATCATAACATCCCTTACTATACTCTATATATATTAATATTAATTGCTGCTTTATAATACTGTGTAATGTAATAGGTATGTGGTAGTATGTATTGTATGTATGTATATTGCTGTATGCCCATGCATGTATGTATGTATGAATGTATGCATGTATGCATGTTTGCATATAGTACCGTTATATGTACCATATTGCTCTAATATGTTACTATGATGCTTATTTATTATGTGCTAATAAATACCTGCTATGTATATGCAGTAGTTACAACTGGTAATTATTTTATGTAACGATATGTATGTATGGATAAAACCGTAGATTAACATCACCATCGCTTTCATACAATTAAGTAGGACTTTTATATTTTTATAAAATGTTTAAATCTTACGTTAGTTACCTTAAAATAACCAAGCCGCTAAATGCTTCTTTAAGCGATGCCCTTCTAATCGGATTTTGTATATTTTTAATGCGATAATCTAATGAGAATTTGAGGATACACGTCACTGTCTGGTCATTCTTTAGCATCCAGTGAATTTATTAACTCAGGTTTAAATAATAACTTGAGCTACTGCCACCTCTCGACTAGTGTCTCGTAGACCCGAGTACATTCCTGACGTTTTAAGGTATTTGTTTACTCAGTGGTCTTTTTTACCGCGTGCGCACTGGGCTCGCTTTGTCATCGATGTGATGCCGATGGCTCTCACTACAGTAGCGCTTTATTCACGAGGCGAGCTTCTATTCGACGTACTCGGCGCCTTATCCTTATCGTCATCCGCAACACCTTCTACGATGCTCTGGACAGCACGTTCTCTCCATATAAGAATAATCCCCTTCTTTCACATGTAGCTGCGCCTTTTCTTCATGTCCTCCTTACCCCCGTGTGCCCACTCTTATTTGTTTCGATCTAACACTCCTTACGTACTTGTTTCTGTTTCTTCCAATCTTGATTTTCTGATAAGATTATTCAATAACTGTGTTAATAGTGCTTGCACCTTTCAATCTGCGGTCGAACCCCGTCCCCTCGTAATATCAACCTTTTTCTGGTGAACCTCTGCGTAACCAAATCGTTTTCCATGCAATTCTCGCCTCCCTATTTCCTAAACATACCTTACAGATTCTACTTGTCGTACTATCACATATATTACGATTCTATCGATCGTCCCTATTCTCCACTCATCCTGGCCCGCGCTCGAGCTGAGTTCTGAGCTATCTTTATAATGTAACGATACAATAACTATGTATCATGTCCATCCCCTATACAGCCAATAGCTGAAATCATACTATTTTATCATATAGCGAAGAGGGCTATTCTCCTTACCTACCGTGAATTCTCTTTATGTGGTATAGTCTATAGCACCTCTAGTTATATGTCTTGTGCAGGGTGTTAATCTGTGCCTAGACGCCGCGTTTTTTAGCAAGTTTCCACTTTTTCTCTGTCATCATTCCAGGACACCCAGAGCGATCTGGATTAGGCTCGATCTCACTAATGAAAATTTTTCCGCGGTCTCATCATTGTCGGCCATTATAAGTATAACACAAGTAACAATACTTTGAGCCCTCGTGCATCGACTTTACCAGCTCCGCCTCGATCGAGTTTTCAAATCATGATAGGACATCTTATGTGGTATGTAGACTAAGAAAAAGACTGTCAATTTATACAGTGCTGTTAATCACATATGTACGACCCTCTCTCCG
>JABUQX010138012.1:7500-14121 GCA_015478945.1 Trachelipus rathkii | reverse complement strand
TCCGTGTTCTTCATCCCTACACAAACGAAAGAAGCATAATCTCATGAGTCGGATATAACTTTCGGAGGTGTTATTTTATTTTTTAATTTAAAGTATAACATAAAATGTACGAATATCTGTAGTTAAAAAAAAAAAAGCACTTTTCCTTTAAAAGGGAAGTTACATAAAAAAGACGATTGATATTCGGAAAATTCGCAGAAACTACTCGTGCAGCCCGGGCAGTGTCACGTGTAGCTAAAACTCCAATGAGAAAAGAGTCGCAGAGAGTTATCACACATTTTGTCTTTTATCATCGTTAATTTTGTTTGAATTTTTTAAAAAAAAAAATGTTTAGGTATTTTTTTTGGGCTCCCAGCAACAGGGATCAAATCGATGTGAGACTCGGATAGGGATCACAACTGCATTTTTAAATCAAATAGTAAACAGATTATCCTTTAAGTTAAAAGGTAAAAAACTAGTTTATTGGACAACCTAGCTTGACGCACTATTCTGTGATAATATCGAAAAAAAATCTGAAAATTACAATACGTTTTTCGTCATATATATTTGTAAGTTAACTTCTTTTTATAAAGGACAAGTTCCAAAAAAAAAACTTCAAATAATTTTGTTGATCCATTTTTTTGTAATATAAATTGTTGTTAGTTGTCAAATAAATATGTATTATTATTATTAATTTATGAATGTTACAACGGAACTCCACAATGCCAATATATCCTTAACTCTCATTATAAAAATGTATAAATTATTATCAGGTCATGTTGTTTTAGTGTCGGAAACCATTTAATATAAATTTGTCATTTCCAAACCAGGCTTCCTCGCTTCCATGACTACTTCACAATTTATATTAAATAATTTTTTTCGACTACGACTTATTTCTAAAAATTCCCTTTAAGGATAGAGTTTCAAAAAAATTAGAGAGGTTGCTGCTCTTCAGCGCTGATGTGTAGTGATAGCGAGGAAAGAAGAAAGCTTTTATTTATTTCTCTAATATTGAAAAAGAGTTTTTTAGTTGTTAAACAAATTTATATTCCACTATTTATTGGCTACCTTCAGACTGGTTGATTTTGGGGTGTGTTGTTTATAAGTCTTTTAGGTATTCGCAATTACTTTAGATTATGAAATATTTGAATCTGGACAGGTAGTTTAATTTTTATTTTGTGTCGTGTTTTTATTGTTTCATGTTTTGTTTTTTGTTGCTTTTTTTATCGACTTTGGATGGGTTTGGAATGATAAGAGATTGTGAGATAGAATAATATTTTGAGACTTGTTATTTAGTAATTATATAAATATACTTATTGTTTATGTTATGATTAGTGTATTTTTACTTTACACAAACAACTAATAATTTTGAAAATTTTTATTTTTATGATGAGAGAGAGAGAGAGAGAGTAAAGCTAAAGTTAATTTCAACGCCACCACAATTGTCAGACGTAACTACAAAAACTTACGAATTAAAGAGTAGGGATCATTGAAATATTATAATATTATTTATAGTTATATATAATTTAATATTGTTGTCATTGATATAGCTGAGTACTATACTTTAGATGTGAATTTAGGATAGCTCATACAAATTTTTCATAGTTTTTTTTTATTGCTAGTATTATTTTTTATTTATATTATTAGTATTAATACGTATAATTAAATACTATACTTTATTTTAGATCTAAGTGATACATACAGGACCCACCTCCCACTCAATAAAGAAACAGAATTGATCCTAAGGGAAATAAATATAATATAATATATATTATATATATTTATATATATATATATAATATATAATATATATATATAATAATGATAATATATAATATTATATATTGTATTTAATTATATCTTATATATTTTTATTTTATTATAGTATTATTTATTTATATAATATATTTTTATATAATATATAATAATATATATATATAAATATATATATATATATTATATATTAGTATATAATATATTTAATTGTATTTTAAAATATATTTTTATTATCTTTATAGTATTATTTAATATATATATATACTATATATATATATATATTGTTATTATATATATAGTATAATATTTATTTTATATATAAATAATATATATTATATATATATATATATATTATAATTATATTATAATATATTATTAATATTGTTTATGTATTGTATTATTGATTTACTTTATTTTATATTTAATATTACTTATATATAAGTTAATATAATATATATAATATATGAATATATATATATTATAATATAATATATATATTAGCTATATAATTATATATTAATATTAATATATTATGAAAAAACGCCGTGATGCTAAAAATACAGACGGTAACCACGCGTTTGTGACTCAGATGACACGCGGAACTTAGCTGTGTCCGTCTGAGATTAAGTCTAAATGTAAAAATAAATATGAATTTATTCTTTCGATTTTAATATCTGTTTAGTACGTATAGTTTAGGAAAATAATGACGTGTTTGAAACACAAAGAGTGATGAAATTCAGATATATATAAAGATGGAAGATAAGTTCTTTGTAGTTGGAGTTATATGGTAATCGACTAATTGAAAGTGGTGTTTATTAATTGACCTTAGAGCTACTATAGAGAGAAAAGAAAGAAAATTGTTGAGACTTGATTATGGTGTTCTGTTCAGTTTAAGATTATGTATAGTATGTTTTATAAGATATGTAAAACATAGAACTAATTAAGCTAATGGTAGTTCGACATAAAACCTAGCAACAGATGAGGCTTATATGATATAATATATATATATTAAATGGATATATTTTTAAGTAATATATATATTATTTTTATTATTGTTTTTGATATTATTAAAACAAATATTGTATATATATACTAACTTTATATATATTTAATATATATATATATATTAATAATATAATATACTATATATTATTATTATTTATATATATTTAATTATTATGTAATATTGGTTATTTTATTTTGTATTTATGTTAATTTTGATTTATTAATATCATGTATATAATTAATATTATTATAATATTATTAATAATAATATTATTTATTTAATTTATTTATAATTGATTAATAATATATATATAATTAACATATATATATAATATATATATATAATAATATTATTTTTTATATGTTTAGCTTTCCATTTAAAAATTGAGAAAAACTTTTGCAGTTATTCCAAAATTTCCTAATCAAAACGAATATGTTAAGCAGATCTTATATATATATATATATATATATATATATATATATATATTAATATATATATATATATATATATTACACAATCATATATATATATATATTATATAATAACATATATAATTATATATTTTATTTGTTATTGTTTAATTGATTATATATATTATATATATATTTATAATTATATATATATATTATATATATAATATTAATTAATATATATTATAAATATCTTAATATATAATAATTTTATTATAGTTAATTATTCATGCATTTTTAATAATAACATTGGTATTATGTATATATATATATAATATTCTTTTATATAGTTCTATTGTTTTATTACTTTGTATTTAATTTATCCTATGTAATTGTAATTGTAATATTTTGTACGATATATATATATGAATTATATGATGTAAATGTAATATTTATGATTTATTATTATTATGATATATATCTTATACAAATATACAGATATATTGGTATAATATATAATACATTAAAATTATGTCTATATTTTATTATTTTATATTAGTTGTTTTACTTTATTGTTTCTTTATTGTTTAATTTCTTTCTATTCCTTTTTTCTTTTATATGAATATAAATTATAATATAAATTATAATAAATATTTTATGTATATTGATATATTATATAAATCTCTGGTATCTTGATATTTATTTTCAATATATTATTTTCTTTTTTTTATATTTATATTTCAATAGGATTTTTTTTTTTTATACTTTATTATTTATATTATGTGTTATACTAATATTGGCTTGTAACTCATTCACGACCTCATTCTCTGTGTCTTCTTCAAACTCTAAATCCTAATTTTAAATTTTTTTAACATAGCTCCTACATGCTCATGCAAATGTCAAATTTAATTCGGATGTGAAAATCATGTTACCCATATATATTAATATATATAATATAATAATTATACATACATATATATAATATAAAAATTTATATATATATATATATATAAAGAGAATTTATTTTTATTTTATATTTGTTTTTATACCCATATATTTATATTTCTTTGATGTCTTAATATCTTAGATCGAAATTTTGAAATCATATATATTTATATATAGTATATAATAATAATTTAATAATTAATATATATATATTATATATAGATATAATATTTATATATTATTTATATACTATAATATATATATTATTATTATATTAATTTTATATCCAGATATTGTATATTCTTTCTATTATTTAAATGTTCTTAAGATTTAGATAATACGTGAACAATTTTTAAATTTTAGTGTATATTTTTATTATAGTATTTTTTATATATATTATTTAATTTTTTATGCTTTTTTTGTATTACTGTTATTATTGTATATGATTAAATTAAAATAATATTAACTATAAATAATTCTCTTATATATAGTCTAATAATATAGATAATATATATATATATTATTATATTAATTAATATATATAAATATATATTATATATATATATTATATATAGAAATATATATATATATATATATATATATATCATATAGCGTAAAGGAGAGGATATATGATTAGATATCTTAGAGAAGTAGTAAGAGAAGAGAAGAGCGATTAGAAGTGGGATAGATGATAGAGGTAGAGTAAAGAGTCTGAGACGAGCAACAGGTAGAAGGGGGTGAAGGTTTAAAACAGCGGATTGCGGAGGGGTGTGTAAGAGAGAGTGTAAGAGCGAGAGAGAGAGAGAAAGGAGAGGAAAAGAAAAACTGGAGACCTTGGAAAGAAGAAAAGACCAAAACGCGAGATTTGAGAGAGATTACCTGCCGACTGTGGGACCGGTTTTTAGTTTGAGAGACCAGCGGACCTTTTTGGGGGGGATGGTTACGATGGACTCTTGATGGACTCTTTGGATTGATTGGAGGCAACCTGAATTTGTATGTACCTCTAACTTCTTTTGGGGGCCTTGACCTTTTTGAGCGAGACCTAATTTTTTGGGGAGAGGAACCACGGTGATTTTTGTTTGTTTTTTTTTTTTGTTTTTTGGTGGCGTTGGATTTTTATGTAAGAGAGAGAGTGAGTTGGGATAAGCTCGTGTGGGATTTTGGTTGATATTGTAGAGAGAGAGGAAAGAAGAAGACGAGGAGAGAAGTGAGAAACCCGACGGATTATTGAGTGAGTATGAGAGAAAGGGAGGAGGAAACCCGTATATTGATTTTTTTTGTGTGAGTAGTATGGAAAGAACACGGATTTTTGAAGACGAAAACCCAAATTTTGATGAGACACCAGAAATGGTTATTTAAGAAGCAGGAGAGGAGAGGAAGACCCAGAATTTTTGTTGGAGAGAGGAAGAACCCGAAATGGGTTTTTTAGAGGAGAGACCCTAATTTTTGCGAACCCATGTCGGAGGAAAGAGAAGGGTCGGCCAAACGGGTTGGCAGGACAACAGACCGTGAGATGAGAGAGTGAGGAATGTGATATATGAATAGGAGATTGAGTAGGTAGTTTTATAAGAGTGATATGATATGAGATTATGAGTGATAGGATGTTTATTTTGTTATTGAAGATTGTAATGAGAGATGTACGGAGTGCCACCCGCTATATTTGGTAATGTTTGAACCGAGAACGCGCATAATTTTTATAGGATGAAGAGGAACACCATTGGTGTAGAGACCCCTGAGAATTTTTTAGAACCCAAATATTTTACGAAAGAAAACATATTTTTTATGGATAACATGTTTATTTGACCCACCGAGTTTTTTGAGAACCCCTAATTTTTTATGAGAACCCTAATTTTTTGAGAGAACACCTAATTTTTGGCAACACCTAGGATTTTTTCGGGCAAACCCTTAATTTTTGATTCGAGAGAACCGAGACCTAAGGGTTTTTGACATATCCTTAGATTTTGATCGACGGCAACCGGCTTATGGCTCTTTCCATGGGAGTCATTTTGGTTCGACCACCCTAGACTTTTTTGGCCAGCCCTTTACGGGCTTAGCCCGAATTATTTTTTTGAATATTAGAGATCTGGTCACAGTGTGTACACTGGTAAACACGAGAACGGCAGAGAGGTGAGATCAGACACAGCACAACGACAGACGTTTCAACGACAAACGAATGAAATACACGAGAAAAAGAGAGGAATATTTATTAGCACTCACAACACAGAAAAGGTATTAGCTGTAAGACTATGCCAGCACAGAGCAGATAAGTTTACTTAACTACAGCGTCACGAATCAGATTTACTTACACTGCAAACAGACAGAGAGGGAGAGAGACATCACTTACAACATGACCAACAGCGACCAAATCGACAAACAACAACGAAGCAACAGCAAGACACACACAGCACAGAATTACTGATTACAGCAGATGATGGACACGTTTAATACACACGGTAAAGATGGTATATCCACTTTAAAGTATGAGTGATACAGAGACATAGATTT
>JABUQX010138012.1:0-2500 GCA_015478945.1 Trachelipus rathkii | reverse complement strand
TTTTATATTTATAATTCGAACAATTTTAATAAACAAACTGGTGGAGGTAAAATTAGACCATTTGTAAAATGAATATATGAAATCTTCAAGATACTTCCAAAATTCTCTGAGGAAAAGATAACCAACCAACAATAAGTATTCTTTCTACGTTAGCAGTTTTCAGATGCGTTGTTCCTTTGTGAAGAGGTCTCCCCGATGGAGACGAAAGCTTGCAATCATTGTAACTATTATTAACTGTTTTATGAAAGATCTGATTTTTAATCAATATGTTTTTTTCTAATATTGTGTAACTAAATAAAAGAAAAAAAAATTAATCCAAGGGTTTTCTTTTCTATATATATATATATATATAATATATATATATGAGAGAGGAGTGAGAGAGAGATATATGGAGAGAGAGAGAGAGAGAGGAGTGAGAGGAAAGAGAGAGAGAGAGAGAGAGAGAGAGAGAGAGAGAGAGAGAGAGGTGGACAGGATACGTTACTCCGCTTCTCCGTTACTAACGGAATTATCCTTTAAAAGGAAGTTACATAAAAAGTCACGATATCGCAAATCGCAGAATCCTACTTGTGCAGCCCTGCAGTGTAACGTGTGTTAGCTAAACTCCAATAGAAAGAGCGGACTAGTTGCCTGCCACATGCTGCTTTATTTTATCATGTTAATTTTATATAATTTTTAAAAAATTTTAATTATTTTATACTTTTATTTGGTGGACAGAGGGGAGGACGAAGTCCCCCTTCGTCCCCCCGCTGAGGCCGAGAGACCCTGACTCTTCAATCTTTGCGATTTAATATTGGGTATCTTTTAATTAAAAAAACTTATTGGCAACCTTGGACGCACTAATCAAGCCTTGAAATAATCGAAAAAAATCGATTACATCGTTCGTTCGATACATATCGGTTAACTTCCTTTTAAAGGACAAGTTCCCATTAGTCAATGCTTCCATTTATAAAATAGGATATTTGGCATCAATATCGCTTGAGTATCGGATATTTTTTAGCTAAATACTAGCTTGATTTGTCCCATAGCGATACCTAGCCTCATCTCTATTATATATATATATATATATATATATATATATATATATATATATATATTTTTGTCTATATATATATATATATATATATATATATATATATATATATATATATATATATATATATATATATATATATATATATAGTATATATATATATATATATTTTTATATATATAGTGAGAGGGAGAGAGAGAGAGTATATAGGTAGGAGACAGAGAGAGATATAGGCAAGATAGTTCAGTCATTACGCTGGTCAACATAAAATTTGTAAAAAGACAAAGAACACCTGTTTCTTTCATGTTTTTTCTAAATTGGTTACCATTTCAAAATTACAATATTTCTTTTCTGCAATCATTGAAGCCCTACCCTAATCCTCAAATTTCCTGTTAATTCAAGGAAATATCAGCTAAGTTGTTAAAATTTAAAGCGAATTACTTGGAAAAACCTACAGAAATCATAAATCTATCAATGTTTTCAACCTGTCAGTTAGTTATCGGTGCTTGGGAACATTGAATCAGAGTATCATTCCGTTGTCATTTGTCAGTTCTGTGCCTGAGCTGCGTTATCGTTTTCTTTTAAAATAAATTTGAGGTACTATTAAATAGCATTCTGAGTCTATTATATATATATATATATATATATATATATATATATATTAAATACACATACATACATACATACGAGAGAGAGAGAGAGAGAGAGAGAGAGAGGAGAGAGAGAGAGAGAGAGAGAGAGGAGAGAGAGAGAGAGAGAGAGAGAGAGAGAGAGAAATGGACATGTTGGGACTAAAAACTTAAAGGAACTGAACATTGAAAATGTAAAAAAAAAATAAAAAAATTTTGTTTCATTACTCAATTTTTATTCTCAAGCCGACGGGGAGCATAGGGGAGGACGTTTTCCATAATTCTGTAGGGGAGGGCGGAGGGAACCCCGCGACACCCAAATACCAAAGAGCGGGGTTCTGAGACCTCCCGGAGGGGGGGGGGAAATAATCCTACCCCTTAGTTTCTCGGAAGGCCGAGAGACCCAACTCCTACATCGGGGCGGTATACCCTTGTATTCTTTTAGTAAAAAAAAAAGAAATTTAATAGAAAGTCTTTATTTTAACGAGAAACCAATAAAGGTCTATAAATAGGCCTTCTAATCATATTACTATAATTACATAACAATAATTTTTTTTTATTTTTTTTATTTTTTTACATTTTCCCATCCAAAATTTTACGAGTATTCCAAAATGTATTCCTTTTCGCTGTAGCTATTGTAGTTTTTTGAGATTTATCAATAGAAGATTGACCAGTATCCAGCAAACGGGAGTCCCGTCTTTTGACCAGAAAAGATTAATATCTTTTATGATTTATTAATCCGATCTCGATATTGAGCAAGAACGTGGAATCCAGCGAAGTTGCTCCCACGATTAACGCGAAACGAGCTGAAATCCATCCGAACTGACCACCGAAACCA
>JABUQX010138011.1:12500-15000 GCA_015478945.1 Trachelipus rathkii | reverse complement strand
TATATATATATATATAAATATGTATATATATATATATATATAGATTATATTATAATATATATATATATATAAATATATATATATATATATATTATATATATATATATATATATATATATAATAATATATAATATAACTATATATATATATATATATATATATATATATTATATATATATATATAGTTATATATATATATATATAATATATATATATATATAGAATATATATATATATAAGTAATGATTTATAATTTGGTGGCATATTTCTGTAAACAAATTATCGTACAAGTTTGCTCGGCTCGCGGAGATTTTTTCGTTTATTCTATACCCTTCACCCTTTTATCTATATTATATATATATTATATATAATAATATATATATATATATATAATAGTATATATATATTATATATATATATATATATATATAGATATAAATATCTCTAATATAATTAATATATATATATACTCCTCTATCCCAAAAGTAAGTTTACTGAATATCCAATGAACGACTGAGTAATGTAGCTCCTCCTTGACGTATACGAGTGGATAGGCTAGTTACCTAGGCTACATATCCATTACCGTTTTAACCAGATTATAAAGTCAGTGTGAACATCTGTTTATGTTTAAAAGCGTGTCAGCGAAATCGTTTTAGGAACATATTTGTTTTTCTCTTTTTGTGTATGGGCGCGCGCGTCTATCCATTTCGCATCGTTTTTGGATGTCCATATCTGATGTAAATATTTGAACGCGGAACCTATTAAATTCTGTGATGAAACGGTAACCAAGTCTGCCACGAAGTCATGCTCCTTTAAACGAAAGCTTATTGGGGATGCCACTCTATCGGGAACTAGCGTTGGAAGGCACAAAGCTTGACCAATTCTCATCAACCAAAAACATGAAATGTAGAAGTTTGTTAGAGCTTGATGGAGAGAGACCCGACCGGTTCAGTGTCAGAGTGATTGCAGAAGAAATTGGTTTGGATAAAAATGCAGTTCATAAAATTTTAACGAACCATTTGGGCATGCAAAAAATTTGTGCAAAACTAGTGCTGAAAGACTTGTCTGTGGAGCAGAATGCGAACCGTTTCAAAATTTGTCAAGATTTACTTGAAAGACTCGAGATGCATGGCAGTCTTTCTTTGAAAAATTAAAGGCGATGAATCATGGTTTTTTGAGTACGATCCTGAAACAAAACGGCAAGTGCGGAATGACACACAAAATATTTTCCTCGTCCGAAGAAAGAACGTATGAGCAAGTCCAAGGTTAAAACACACTGATTATTGTTTTTTCGACAGCCGTGGTTATTGCGCACAAGGAATTTGTACCTCAGAACAGACAGTTAATCACGTCTTTACAAAGATGTCTTGGAACGACTTCGAAATCGAGTTCAGTGAATCAGAACAGACATTGCAGACGATTCGGTTCTGCACCACGATAACGCGCCATCTCACACTGCGCTCTCAATTATAAAATTTCTGGAGAAGAAAAACAGTTCTGTACTTCCACATCTCCATACAGGCCCATACAGATCAGCTCCGTGCGATTCTACCCTTCCAAGTGAAAATGAAATTGAAGAGTCATTATTTTGAAGACGATGGGAAACATAAAAAATACAATACTGTAACACGTGAGCTAAACACATTTCAGGAAAAATGGACTTCCTGGGACTGCTATGAACAGTGAAATGAACAGTGGACCGCGGTTTAACCCTCCAAAAGGTCATACTCGAAGGAGATAACTTGTAATTCAGGTAAGCCAAATCAAAATTTAAATACGACATTCAAGTACACTCACTGTTTGGATATATATATAGTATGTATTATATATATATATATATATATATATTATATATATATATTATATATATAATATATATATATATATATATATATTATTTATATATATATATTATATATATATAATATATATATATACATATTATATATATATATATATATATATATTTTTTTTTTTTTTTTTTTTTTTTTCAGTTGTCACCACCCTCACGGGCAGAGCCCTATTCAAGGGAGGGGTGTCGCACACTTCAGATATCACAACTAAGTTAAATTAACGCAGATGAGCACAGACGCAGGCTTGAAGTGGGGGAGATTAATTCAGCAGGAAACACAGAAGATGGAAGAGAATTCCACAGAACAGATGTGCAGGAAAGAACGGAAGACACGCAGGCGAAACTAGCCTGGAGTTACCCTACACAACACAAAACTCAGGCTGCAGATACAAGCCACCCCTAGTTCTACCGAAAGGGGCGACGTTAAAGGTGGAGGTACGGAGTGATAAGCTCTCTCGAGCACCTGCCGCTGCCGTACCTATAAAAAGAGATAAAGCACCAACATCGGCGCCCGCAAAGATAGAGGGTCAAGGAAACTGGAAAGTACAGAACATTTTTATTAAGTCTGTGGCCTTTGACTCGACCCATCCAAAAGCCGGGTTTGAAACCAGAGCCCCCCCAGATATGAGAGCAGTACTCCATAAAGGG
>JABUQX010138011.1:5000-7500 GCA_015478945.1 Trachelipus rathkii | reverse complement strand
TCAAACATTTTGCACCTTTCCGTCTCACTCGTGAGTAAGCCGCATCTTTGATTTATCAAAAAACTGCAAATTTTTCAACAATTTTTAACAATTTTAATTTTTTAAAAAGCGTTATTTTTTTTATTTTTTTTTAAATTTCCGGGGTAAAAATGTCTCCTGATTAATAAAATAATATTTATTTTCGCTGACCTGCTATGTTTTTTAGTTACATGGCCTGGCCTTTCGGATGCTGACCACAATATATATATATATATATATATATATATATATATATATATATATATATATATATATATATATATATATATATATATATATATATTATATATATATATATATATATATTTTTTATATTTAATAAATATATAATAATATTATAATATATATATATTGAATCAAATCTTAACCTTAATATTGAATTATTTTTTAATTAAAAATTTTGTTTGTTCAATGTATGAATTTCGGGTAAAGATCCTAATATAGAAGCATTTGGGAATGGGAAACAGCGAGAAGATGCCGAATGCCAACATTTACAGTTTGTATTGGGAAAAGTTTTGTTTTCGAATTGTTTCTGTGCAGGCATTGCAACAGTACTTTAGACACAAATCTCTTTTTTAATGGTTATATTAATGTTCCTTATCCTACATGTACAATGGATAAAAGGATAAAAGACAGCGACTTAGTGAAGCTCAGTATAGAGCTTTGGCAAAAGAAAAAAGAAAGAAGCAAGAAACCTGCTTAGAAATCAAGTGAACATTGAAGTTCATTAGCTAGCTAGACCGTTCAAGTAATGAAAGAAAATCGATAAAGGATAAATGGGATTGTGGAGACAGTGAGACTAAGTGGTAAACAAATCATTCCATTACGAGGACATTCTGATCCAGGGCGCATATCCCTCATAACACCTGTCCAAAACGATGGCAATTTCCGTAGCCTTTTAAGGTATCGGGCCAACGGGGGTGACCTACTACTCAGGGAACAATTGAAACATAGTGCAAGGAACTCGATGTACACAAGCCCAAGAATTGGCTATATTTAAAAAAAAGATTGTAGAACAAGTGTGTTAGAGCTCTTTCTGCACAGTTTTAGCTGACGAAACCACAGATATATCCCAAGTGGAATAGTTTTCATTGTACCTCAGATATATTACAAAAACCAAGTCATTCACTATAACAGAGGACTTTCTTTCCTTTGTGTCTGTTCACGACATCACTTGTCAATTTTTTGCTGTTCACGACGTCACTGGTCAAGGCTTTGCGAGAGTGCTACAGGAAAAGTTCATGGAGCTCGGCTCGATTTAGCCAATCTGAGAGGCCAGGGCTATTATGGAGCCTCGTCCATGAGAAGTGAATTCAGGGGTGGCCAAGCTATTTTAGAGAAATCCTTTCCCAAAGCAATTTACACTCGCTGTGTAATCCATTGCTTAAATTTATGCATCTCTGATACATTTAGAGTTCAGGCTGTAAGAAATGCGATGGATGTAATATCAGAGACATTCACAATTTTTTAAGCCAATGCAAAGCGGACCTCTGTTTCAGAGTAAAAAATACGAAAATAAAAATGCTCTTTGAAACAAGATGGTGCTGTAGACATCAAGCTGTGCAACTTTTTAAAGAAATACTTATACTAATAGCAGGAGTTCTGGACCATGTTGGTCAGTTGCCAGGTGAACATTCAAAAAGAGCATTATAAATTTTAAATAACATAGAACGCCATAATTCAATCCAGCCTTGTTTGTTTGTATCTTCAAAAAATTGTTGGGATTGACCTAAAATCTTTCAAAATACCTTCAAACTAAAAGCATCGGCCTATATAGTGAAATTGAACAAGTAAACACTACAAGAAAAGTTATTCACTTTTAAGTGAAAATCCTTGTTCAGCGAAATGTTCGAATATTCGCTGGGACAGGCAGCTCATATAAATATCGAAATAACAGTACCAAGAACAGTTGGTCTCCAGAGGCATCGACTCAATCCATCTCCTACAGACCCGGAGACGTATCATCGACTAACAGTTTTTATATCATATTTAGACGATATGATTTCTTCAGTAGATGAAAGGTTTACAGCACACCAGAACACCGTGTCATCTCTTCAGTACTTTATTCCAGCCAACTGTGACGTTTCATTTGACAAAATTCAATCAGCATTTGAATTCTATAGAGACGATTTGATTGATTCTTACGATGAAGTCTTCCTGGGAGAAGCAAATATGAGAAAAAAGTGAGAAAAATCTCAAGAAAAACCTCTAAGTGTCCTCGCCGGATAAGACGAATTCGCAGGAAATTTTCTCCCAAATATAAACATAAATATAAATATAAATATAAATATTGCTGTACTTTCTGTTTCTACAGCTACAATTGAACGAAAGCTTTTCAAAACTGAAATTAATTAAAACGCATTTTAGGAACACAACAAGACACAATAGTCGGAATAAACTTTCTTTTGATCTTTATTCAGAGACTTTGTTTTAGAAATCACCAGCAATCAAGTAAGTAGTC
>JABUQX010138011.1:0-2500 GCA_015478945.1 Trachelipus rathkii | reverse complement strand
ATATATCATCGATCATCAATCACACCCATTTATCTCCCCAAGACTGGAGGCAAAGTGCGTAACATATACCGGAAACATAAAAATAGTAGAAGAATGATGAGCAAGTAGAAAAGAATTGCCGAGCCCTACCGCCACCCTTGATATACAATTAGTGAGAACTCTCGGAGTCAGAAAAACTCCACCCAGTCATCACTGACCGCGATTGACCCTCAAAATATGACCTCTCGTAATGTGGGGTTCATTCCTTGGCCCAGTTGGCCACAACCATACCTCTCACAAAACCCACCATTCACTCCTGGTTATGCACCTTCTTCTCGCCTCTGCCAAACTCAGATTTCCTCTCTCTTCCAGGCATTCCTTTTCTGACTCCATCCACTTTCTTCTGTCTCCCATCCGTCGATTCCCAACACACTTTCCACTATACATCCGTTTAACCACCCGACTATCATCCATCCTTTACATGACCAAACCATCTAAGCGTACTTTCATTTATTCTCTCATTTACCCCCATTCTCCACACCAAACACAACTCTCTAATACTTCATTCCTCATTTTATCATTTCTTTCCACAACCAAACACGCCACTAAGATTGTCCATCTGAACACATTATAATTTAGATCTATACCTCTTATTCCAGACATTAGCCACTACTATACATTAACACGCGTAACAACAGGCATCCCGGATTACACACTCTACTTTATATAGTTCGGACCAGAGTTGCAGCCTGCGAAAATTAAGTACCGCTTTATCATGTCCATAACTCTCTGCTCCCTTGCCCTCTTCTCTGCCGTCCACGTCGACGACTAAGGAGTTTCAATATCTCCTTTTGCTTAGCACCAGCTCACATTTTCGGCTTAGTGCTTTCGAGCGAAGTTATTTCTTGACCCTCATCACCCTATCACGTCTCCCACTGCCCACGTCCGCCCACCATAGTACATTAGAAAAGCTTGCCCCATTTCCATCCTTCATGAAAGTAAGATCGTCTATTGCGACAATGGTGAGAAATATTACACGACTCATGCTATAATTCGGCGTTAACCTCCTTTCTCTACCAGCACATCTGTTTTGCTGAAGCAAACTCCTTTGCCACTTTACTACCTTATTCCCGCCAATGAATATTATCCTATAATTAATTTCGATCTAGCCCTCTTTGAAGGTCAATGCCGTTGCAACTGGATCTCCACGCAGTCGTGGAGAGTCATTTACCTTCGTATCACTATATTTTATTTGTAGTTTTCTGTCTACGTCTACTTCACATTATTTTATATATATAAACTCCATTACTAACTTTATTACTTATTAATTTATTCTTTTCACCACCCCCTTCCTCTGTTAAACACAGCCGCCTTACTCCCCCACCTGTGCGTAGTCGGTGGCTATCTCGTAACAACTAACAATACAAAAACTCAAAACTTCAAATTATCAGTCCACACAAACCATAAATCATCCTTATATAAAAGAGGGATAAATCCATAATCTCACTTCTCATCCATTCTCCTCATCACTCAATACTAATACTATTATCACTATTGTCACTCCCTATCCTCTAATTCTATAACTACTTCATCATAAAACAATTATACAGCATATTGGATTGACTAAGGAATAAGACTAAACCAACATGCCTCTGTTCTCACTCCTGCATTTATATAATAATTATATAATAATAATTTTTGAACTCTATTTATTCTTACACTAACGCTCACTATCTGTTTAATTACATACTTTTGATCTATTGAAAAGTATTAATCACACCATCTAGCACCCATTATCGAAATACAATTGCCATTAGTACTTCACTCTATATAATTCTGTTAATATTCGCGCAATTAATGCGATATAGCGCAAAATCTGAGAATCCGTAAGTATACTTTAAACTTCTTATCTCTGTTATCTCATGCACCCTCATTATCCCAATATCAGTAATATCGTTTCTATTATACATTGTATTTATATCTACACACATTCCTCGTACACTTACATTAATTCACGACACATCTGAATAATTATGCTTTTCATCAAATACTATCGAATCACTCAAATATCAAGAACAGCAACTCTTTTTCTTGAACACAAAAAAATTAAATCAACAATATAATAACTTCCATACTAACATCTCATACTCAAACTAATTATCTTTAAGTAGATATCTTCCCACAGTAATCCTTATTACATTTCTCCTCTTATTACCCTTATATAATTAAGTTATACTAATAATATTGGACCTTCCTCCTCCACAATCCCTACAGAAACTATACCCACATAAACGTATTTGCTAACAACTGTCAAATCCACATGAATCACCATCTCGCTTATATTTTATATATTAATATATTATATATAAATATATATATTATCTATTATATATAAGTATATATAATATATTAATAATATTTTAATTATAATATAATATATATTATATAATATATATATATATATATATAATTTAATATATATATAATAAGAATATATTATATTATTATATATATAATATAA
>JABUQX010138010.1:27500-30000 GCA_015478945.1 Trachelipus rathkii | reverse complement strand
GCACTTGGAATTGCCTGTAACCCTTGCGAGTGGCGACTCTTCATTGATAGCTCCTCGAAGAGTCTCAAAGCTGTACTATTTCATAACGCGAACATGTATCGATCTTTTATCTTGGCTCACTCGGTGCAGCTCACAGAGGAACACAGCAGCTGAAGCTATTGCTAAGTGCTTTGAAATATGAAGAACACAATTGGGAAGTTATCGGAGATTTAAAAATGGTGGCCTTCCTGATGGGTCTCCAAGACGGCTTTACCAAGTTTTCATGTTACCTATGTCTCTGGGATAGCACGCCTGCGCAGAACATTACCAAAGGCGGGATTGGCCACAGCGGACTGAGTTCAGTGTAGGGATGAACAATGTCCAATTTGAGCCTCTGTTGGACCCCGGAAAATATTGTTTCCTCCTCTACACATAAAATTAGGCCTCATGAAAGTTTATCACAGCTCTAGATAAGGAGTCTTCAGCCTTCATTTCCCTACAAGGCTTCTTCCCAAAGCTGTCTGAGGCAAAGGTTAAAGCCGGTGTCTTCGTCGGACAATAAATAAAAAAGATCATAGAGTGCAAGGAATTCCTAAGAAGCTGACTAGGAACGAAAAAGCAACTTTGAACCTCTTTGCTGCAGTGGTTCGTGGCTTCCATGGGAATCACAAGGCCGAAATCCATGAGGATATGAGGAGCTTGCTGAGACCTTGGTCAGGAACTACGGCAAAATGGGTTATCCTTCAAAGTCCATATCCTTAACGCCCATCATGTTAAATTTAAGGAGAGCATGAGAACGTACTCAGAGGATCATGACGAGAGATTTCACAAAGATATTCTGGACTTTGGATCATATAACTAAAACATGATTGGAGACGATTTGGGGGTTGATTCGTAAAAGCAACTTACCTTATAAGTGTAAATCCAGAAAAACTTTTCACTTCTAAATATTTTGAGATCTCTCTTGTATAAACTAAAAATAAATAAATGCTACTTTTGAGTTATATGTCGTTTTTTTTCTACTTTGTGTAACCGAGAATGATTATATTCACCAATTATTTATATCGGAATTGGTAAATTTGTGAAATATCAATATCCTGGTCACAAAATCAAAGATTTGAGAAAATATTAGTAATTTTTCATACCTTCTAGATATAAGAAGATAGAAAATTACAGTTGTTGCGGCAAGACAAAAAATGTGTTACATAGTGAGCTAACCAACTGATTTTCATTTTTTTTTCTCCTTTTACTGCAATATAATAAATTAAGCTTGATATCGCTAGTATATTTCCTTACCTAATATATATATATATATATATATATATATATATAACTATACATAAAATACTAATATATATAAAGTAGCTAACCTATATCTATATCATATATTGTAATTTATATAATAATATATATATATATTATATATATATATATATATCATATATATATTATATATATACAACATAAAATATATATATTTATATATATAATTATATTATATTATATTTAATAGATATATATATATATTATATATATATATATATACGGTATATATATATATATATATACACGGTACATATCATTGCGAGTTTTGCTTTTTGGGAATCTTAACTAGATTATAAATAAAAGCACCAGGGCTCTAAACATCTTTATTCTTAGTTAATTCGGACGTTTCGGGAGTTATACATCCCTCATCAAGGCTAAAAAATAATATGAATAGCAATATAAAGTATAAAGTACAAAAATATAATTATAACACAAACAATAATATATTATATATATTATATACTATATATATAGAAATATATTATATTATATATATATATCATATTATATATATATATATACTATATATATATATAATATGTAGATATACATACACACATAACATAACTTACATTATAATATATATATATATAAAATATATATACTATTATATTATAAAATAAAATATATAATATATATATATATATATATATATATATATATATATATATATATATATATATAATATATGTAGAGTATACATACACACATACATACATACATACATTATAAAAATGAGTCTAATAATATATATATATATTATATTATATAAATATACATTATATATATATATATATATAATATATTATATATATATATATATATATATATATATATATATATATATAATATATATTTACTTTTTCACCCTGAGAGATTTTTTGTCTATTAAACTATTTCACTCATTATTGTTTGAGCATTTTTCTGATTTGAGCACGAATTTTGAGTAATTAACTATTTTAAGTTAATTTTATTGTATAAACATTAAAACTTTAAACTTAACAAATAAAATTTTCACAAAAAAATAGTTGGTATTAATTTTAAAACCTAGGAACGCGTGGTATAAAAGCTTTCGTCATTTTATTTAATGACCTTCTCAATTATTGCGTTCTTAGCTACTAACCTATATTACAAGAATAATTTTCTAACTACCGTGAATTGTCTTTTGGACTGCGACATGGTCTTGCATTCCTGG
>JABUQX010138010.1:20000-22500 GCA_015478945.1 Trachelipus rathkii | reverse complement strand
TGTAATAAAGTTTACCATGACTTGGATAAACTTAGTTGGACTATTAAGCGGCAAATGAATTTCAATTACAAAATGGTAAGGTATTTCACACTGACAAATCAAAAGTCCTATTAAAACTAAATAAGAAATGGCTGGAGTCTGTCAACAAAGAAAAGGGATGAGGGATTGGCGATTAATAACAATCTAAAATTTGAAAATGCAAATACAATGATAGGAAGTATACAAGGAATGTTGCTTACAAGAGTAAGGAAGTAATGATCAAACCTAATAATGCTTGTGATGGACAATTAATTGAATACTATGAAGAAGATTGGACCTCTAAGAAAGAGCTGTAAGAATGACTTGTAATTTTCTAAATAAAAATTATGAGATAAGATTGAAGGAAATGGGGTAAGTTTCCTATAGAAAAAGATTTCTTAAAGGGAATATAATTCAGACAAAGATAGGCCACAATAGGTAAATAACAAAGAAAACATTATATGAGGATTTAAGAATATACTTTACTTCAACAACCGATCACCCCATGTTTGGAATAGTTTGCCTGAGAATATAAATTACAAATTTAAAAAAAAAAAAAGGTTAGATAGGCAAATACATTTATTTAACGATTAAATAAAAAAAATAACCCAAAAAAAATGCATGCTTTGCATTATTGAATGTTGATAGCTTTTGATGGGTATTATGTACAATGCTTTAGCATCGTCTTTTTAAATTAAAATCAAAGTACTAAGGAGTGTGGTGATAGTGGTTAAAAAAATATTTATTCAAGATAATAAACATCTTTATTAAGAGTTGGATAAAATGTTTAATGCCCCTAGCCCTCTATTATTATTATTATTATTATTATTATTATTATTATTATTATTATTATTATTATTATTATTATTATTATTATTATTATTATTATTATTATTATTATTATTATTATTATTATTATTATTATTATTATTATTATTATTATTAAGTTCTTCAACATTCTTATAAAAAATTTGACTATCCATCTATCTGCATATTAAATACACACACACCAACACACACACACACACACACACACACACACACACACACACACACCACACACACACCACCACACCACACACACACACACACACACACACACACACACACATCACACACACACACACACACACACACCACACACACACACACCACACACACACACACACACACACACACACACACACACACACACACACACACACACACACACACACACACACACACACACACACACACACACACACACACACACATATAAATATGGAAAAGTTATGCCTTCTACAGATGCCTATGCAGACTTCGTAAGTGCGGCACTTCGGCACTCATGAGGAACCCATCTGGTAAAGTTTAATATGGTGCAGGCACCTCTTGATTTATATTAAACGAGCGAGCGCGCAAGCATGCAGATACTAACGTACAGGCCTATACGCTCATAAACTTCTTCTTCTTCTATTATTATTATTAATTATTATTATTATATTATTATTATTATTATTATTATTATTATTATTATTATTATTATTATTATTATTATTATTATTATTATTATTATTATTATTATTATATATATATATATATATATATATATATATATATAATAATATAGTTTTTGAGTTTTAATATGATTCTTCAGAATATAATATACAGCATATTTATTTATTTATTTTATTTTACATATCACCATTTCCTGTATGATTGCAAGGTGGTGTTGGTGGGTGATAAGCATTCACAAAAATCGCCGACCATTCACCAAAAGAATAATATGATAGAAAGGGGGTTTCAGCCATTTTCCACCAGAGGAAGAAAATTTTGAACCTTTTCTTCATATGACTCGACTGTTTCGAGAAATTCAGTTTCACCTCCTACAATTTCAAATTTCGTCTTTTTTTATTTTATTTTTGTATTTAATAGGCCTAATCCAAAAATACCAAAAAGAAATGCTAAAAATTTTGTAACTCCTCCATCCCAGATTTCAAAAGTAATTAATTTAAATTTTTATAATTTTACATTTCTAAAATACCAAATTGTGAACGACTTATTTCTTTTTAAGTTATTACTGTTACTTCGAACCCAAAGCCTTCTCTTTTCTGAAAATAACTTCTAAGCATTTTTCAGTAGACTTTTCAAATTTTCATTTCTTTTTTCCAATAAATCATTTCAGATTTTTTCTTATTTTCAATCTCTCTTTTTGGTCCTTTCGTTTATCGCTTCCCCTTTGGTTTCCACTGCGTCCACACTCGTACACGTCTAAATATATATATATATATATATATATATATATATATATATATATATATATATTATATATATATATTATATATATATATATATATATATATATATATATATATATATATATATATATATAATATATATATATATATATATATATATATATATATATATATATATATATATATATTATAAGTTTTAGACTTAATTTTCAGCAATTGGTGCTTTTAAACAGTCTAGTAGTGTT
>JABUQX010138009.1:0-17282 GCA_015478945.1 Trachelipus rathkii | reverse complement strand
AGGTGGCAGGAAAGAAGTAAGCACCGCCAGCGAACTAGCCTGGAGTTAACCAATGATCTACACAAAACTCGTGAGCAGACACAGCACCCCCTTGTGCTACTAGGGCGACGGTGAAAGGTGGTGGTACGCGATGGTAATTTCCTCGAACACCTGCCGCTACGATATCTATAGGAAAAGAGATCCGTGAAGTAGAGTGTTGCTGAGTGTGTTTTCGATAAAGCACCAAGCATCTCGCCGCAAGAGATAGAGGTCAAGGAGTGGAAAGCTACAGAAACAGTTTATAAGCCTTTTGGCTTTTGACTCTACCCTGTCCAAAAGCCGGTGAAACCAGAGCCCCCCCAGATATGAGAACAGTACTCCATACAAGGCGGATGAGACCCGTTGTATAGCTGAAGTAACTGGAAGAGGAAAAATAGTCTCGCAAGTCTAAACAGAACTCCCAGATTCTTTAGGCCGCCCTAGCAACAGTTTCAAGAAAGAATCTTCGGAGATTCAATTTTGTTTATGTTTGAGGACCAAGGATGTTTATATGTCAACAGGAGAGACGAGAGAACCGTCGAAAGAGATAGGAAAGGTGTTGAAGGTGTTTTAAGAGGGAGATTTGTAAAAGTTGAGTTTTTAAAGAATTGAATTTCACAAGGTTGAGACGACCCCAATCGAAAATTCTATCCAGATCCGCGAGAATAGAGGCGTAAAGATTGATACGACACGGAAATTCTAAAATGTCATAGGGTAATAGATAAAAATGAGTTGAAGAATGAGAGGTCGAGTCTTCAGCATATGAGTGAATAGAGTTAGAGGCGGTGAGAAGATCATTATGAAAAGTAGGAAAAAGTAGGGAGATAGACAGAGAACCGCTGAGAACCGACACTATTACAGATAAAAAGAAGAAGAAGCGCTCCATCAACCACAGCCGAATTGAGCGACTTGAAAGAAAGCTAGACATAAGTAAGCAAAAAGGAGGAAACCCAAAGAGGGAGCTTGGAGAGCAGGACGCGCGGGTGCCAAACCCGGTCAAATGCTTTGTATTGTCAGCGCCACCACGCAAGTCTCCCCGTAGTTTTCTAGAGGGCGGAAAACCATCAAAAACTCGGGGGTTGGCGGTATTTTTGTGTTACAAATGAGGAACAGTTAATCGCCAAGGTAGACCATTGAACGCCGAAAGCGCGCTACGGCGATCGGAAAGAAGAGAAAGGGATTTCAGAGTGATTCAAGAAATAAGACTTGGGATGGTTTCAATAACATTAGAGATAATACAAGTGAGAGCTTATAGGGCGATAGTTAGATAGATCAAGGCGGCTTCCTTTTTTCGGAATAGGTTGAACATGTGCGTGCTTCCAACACTGATGGAAAGTGCTAGTATTGAGACATAGAGAATATGAGTTGAACGAGGGGGGGGGTCAGCACGAAAAGCACTTTCCCTCAAAACTCGGGGAGGAATGCCATCCGGGCCACCACCTTCCCTAACTTCATAGATCTCAGGAGCCCATCACCCGATTCAACTGTAATCATAGGCAAATTCATGGGGACATCGAGAGGAGGAAGAGGAGGAGGAGGATTGCTGGAGTACTCCAGGGTTGAGTTAGTGGAATAGGAGGCCGAAGAGATTGGCCTTTTCAGTTGGAAGGTTAGCAACAGAGCCAACAATCGAAAAGAGGAGAAAGGGCATATTTACAGAAGTTATTAGAATGTTTTGGCAAGAGGCCAGAAAGATTTAACAGGAGAACCAAGGAAGGTTAGCGCACTTCGTTGATAAAAGCCCGCTTTGCCCGTCGAAGAGTATCCCTGCAACGATTCGTAGCTGAATGAAAATTAGCGAGAGTGATTAGAAGAACGAGAATTTTATTCCCACCCCCGATAGGCACTTCCTCTAGCCTGAATGGCCAGAAACAAGCACATCGAACCATGGATATGAGGGAGAGAGAAGATTTTAGTCGAAAGAAGGAAATGAATAACCTACTCATTCCCACAACGATTTAACAGCTCCCACCTGTATTCGCAGAAGTGCGAAGCGTCACCAGAGACAAAGCAGTCACTCCAATTATAGTTAGCGTAGAAGCAACGCAAGGCCCCACAATCGCGCCCGATCAAAGTGCCCAGAAAAAACGAGATAGGCGCATGGAAGCTGTTTGGAGAGAAACGCTATTAAAATTAAGCAGATATAAGGTTGTGGGTCAGATTTACCAATAGCGGGATTTAAGAGGAGAAGACTAGTGGTGAAACAATAGGCAAGGTGTTCAAGAATTGGTTAGCACGATCCGGATATGTGTGTGGGTTCTTTAATTAGTGATCCAGATCGTTAGATATGCTGCAGAATGTTCGCCTCTCCCCAACCTAAATCGGTATTGAGAGACCCCAACCATTCAGGTGTGTACAATTGAAATCCCCTAAATGAGAGACCTAGTATTGGATTTGAGAAGAATATAACAGTCTCGTTGAGAATAGTAAGATATTCAGAAGGAAGGAGTGAAAATCTCTTCTGATTAGCGAGAACGAGTAAGCCCAGAAGCACAAGATTATTGGTAGTAGAAGCGAAGAAGATTTTGAGCCAAGAACATCGAACTTAGGAGATCCCGGATTATTGAGACATATTACAGGAGTATTAATGTTTACATAGCCACACACTCCACCCTTCAGACGGAAATTAGAAATAAGTATAGTTGGATACATTAAAAGAGTTAGAGGATGGATTCTTAGCCATCTGAGGTCTCAGACAAGAGCAAAGGTTTAGGTTAGAGTTTAGAGAGGTTGAATTCCCACAGAGCAGATGTTAGACTTTAACCTACGGGATTGTTGTGAACGTCAATAGAAAAGCCCGACGCCCATGCAAACCCTTGCCGATCTCTCTCTCTCTCTCTCTCTCTACTCTCTCTCTCTACTCTCTCTCTCTCATCTCTCTCTCTCTCTCTCTCTCTCTATTCTCTCTCTCTCTCTCTCTCTCTCTCTCTGCTTCTCTCTCTCTCTCTCTCTCTCTCTCTTCTCTCTTCACACACACACACACACACACCACTGCTTTTCACCACCACACACAAGAACAGACAAAAGCGGACTAAAACAAAAGGAGGATTTAAATTAAAATTTAACATAAAACTAAATCTCAACAATTAAATTACATATATACATAAATTTTACATACACACAAAAAAACCTATAGAGCTGTTTTCTTTAGGTATAGATTTACAAGATTTTGCAGACTCAGTTTGTATTTTATACTGATCCTCACAATCATTGCCTTTTTCAACACCAAATTCTTCTATTTTTATTGCTAAATCATTCTGGGGCTTTGAGTGATCAGCAGTATCTTTTCTGATTTCATCAACACAGCTTAATTCTACACATTTAGGTTGCAACAAATTGGTAACGCAATCAAATTCAATTAGCTCAGAAATGTTAGTTATATAAAGGTTTCTGGAGAAAGTTGCTTTGAGATTGTTGTTCAAAAGCATCACTTGTTACTATTAACACAGTTTTCTTCAATGCGATTTGATGGTAACACATTGGTAATGCTATCAAATTCAATTAGCTCAGAAATGTTAGTCATGTAAAGGGTTTGAAAGAAATGATCTGAGGTTTATTCTAATCAACAGAATCAATGTTCATAGCGTTAGCATAGCTTTCTTTTACATACTTGGGTAATAATTGATTCGTAACATTCTCAAGGTTGAGTGGGTTTTTTAAAGGAATTTCTAATTCACGAGTAGAATTTTTATTATTATTTTCCTCTCGGATATTATATGTATAATGTGAAGTTAACTCAAGTATTCCGGATTCTTGATTAACACTCATATTAAAGCATTCTGAAGGTTCATGCATTTTTGTATAAGTTTTCATTCGAGCATCTTCTGATCCTTCTAGGTGCAAATCTGAAGTACCCATATCATTACCATACACAGTTTTATATACCATGTGGCCAGCATCAATAGTCTGAGTACATTGTGTTCTATTTTTGTAACATTTTATAGCAGTGCTTGGTCTATGACAAAAATACCTAACCATATCTTCTTGTGTTTGATTATCTGCCATAGAATGGACCCTTGTCGTTACATTTTTTTATAATCGTTGTCGATAATTTTGTTTATAGTTCAACCTCCTTCCAGATACTCGATATTCTATTCCTTTATATAAAATGTTAGAATTAATTACTGAACCATTCCAAGTTACAAATACATTGTTTACCTTACTATTCACAGCAACTATACGTGACTGAATTATTTGTATGTAACATAAAAAGTTGTCATACATTTTGAACTCTTAAAAAAATCCAGCTGGACCATGTTCCCTCATTGTTTTATGATCTTTAACCCAGATTACATAAAAAGTTTCCCCATTTCTTTTTTCACTTTCCGCCTTTTTAAATTCTTCAAGTGTCATATTAGCTAAAACACAGGAACCACAGCCATTTCTCAGTACTGTTAAAAGTATTATAAAATTTCGAATCTGAAAATGATCACTACAATTCAATGATACTGTGCTGCTGCGCATAAAATTGCAAAGTTTCTCTCTACAATTTTTAACTGCATTGCTTTGTTCAAAAGCTTGTTCCTCAAAAGGTGGAATATCATTTACTTTCTTTTTCATGGAAACTTTAACTGTCCTAAAACTTTTTAACCAGTTTTGCGCTAGAGTTATTATTGTACCATAATGAGTTTGAAAGCGGCATTTTTGAACCCTAAGTATTTCAGGAATTTTATCAAAACGCTTGCATAAAACTTATCGCAAGGTTCAATATAATTTTTAAACCACGTAGAGAGCCTGTCCGGTATGTAAGTAGAATTAAATTCTTCAATATCTCTTATTTTACTTTGTCTCAATATTTGGGTAATTTTGAATTTATATTGCAAAGCATTTTTCTTAGTCATACGTCCACCATTGAATTTTTGCATAAAAATGATTTTTTTTTCACTATTTCATAAGGCAATGGCTAACTTTCTTCTTCTGTGACTACTTTTTTGCTTCTGTGAAATTTATTATTGTCACTTACTTCAATAGCTTTGAAAATTTCTGCGTTGGTACTAATTTCTTTTGCTTCAGTGGCTTTGTCAGTTTTCTGTATCTCTGTATCTATCATAGCTTCAACCCGAACCGCATAGTTCTGCTGATTTTCGATCACTTGTGGGTCACTATTTATTTTCTTATGTACCGTATAAGTATTGATAAATTTTCTGTATTTTGGATGTTCTTTACTGAGCTTATGATAAAACTGTAAATGTTTGACCAATCTTGGGACTCGGGACAGTTCGCACATTTAGGAAAAGGACATTTTGGTCCTTTCCTCCCTTTTGGTATTTTGCGAATTCTAGTTGCATGCATTATTTGTTTAATTTCTTCCCGATCTAGTCCATGTGTTTCTAAATGACTGGATAGGTATTTCCTTTTTTGGTGGCAACGTGGGCATTCTTTAAAGGGCACTTCTTTCTTCTTTCTTCTTTATGTAATCTTGTTAATATTTTCTTTACACACGCGAACGCACGCACACACACACACACTTACACACACACACACACACACACACATAATATAGATAAAAGAGATATTTTTTTATAAATGAGGAAATAAATATAGATATATATAGTATATATATATATATATATATATATATACTCTGCTCAGATATATATCGGATATATACGTGTATATATATATATATTAATATATATATATATATACATACACTTTATTCAGAACAAAATCAAACGCAATTGTTACTTCAAAAGTCGACCAAAAACGTTTTGTAAATTGGAATAAATAGCACGTAGCAGTACCACACTTCGCTATCCAAACTGAATTAAAATTACATGTTTCAGTTTGTATTCATATTTCCGCCCTTACCTCGGCACCCGCCTCTTGCTTTCCTTAAGAGAAGTTAGTCGTTCTGGCGTTATAATAGCAGCAAGTTCTGAAAGTGATAAGTGAAATAATGATGGCGTGATAGGTACGTTACGCATATTACGATATATATAGTATTATATATATAATAATAGTTATTATATATATATATATATATATATATATATAATATATATTAATATATATATATATAGATAATATATAGTATATATATATATATAGATACCCTTCTACTGCACTTTGAATGAAAGTTTTAGCTAAGTCAGAAAAATAAGAAAAGACTAGTTTATCTTTCTTTGTGAATCTCTTAAATATATATTATACATACCCTTTATGTATATATATGCGATATATTTAATAATGGTATATAATATATATATATATATATATATATATATATTATAATATATATATATATATATAATTATATAATATATATATTATATATATAATATATATATATATATATATATATATAGAATATTATACAAGCATGCTTTCATGTAATATGTATAAATATGTATACGAATATATATATATATATATATATATGATATATATAATATTAATATATATATATATATATATATATATATAATAAATAATATATATATATATATATTATATTATAAAGCCTGAATCCTTACAGTTATTTTTATGCAACCTTAATTCTACGTGAGTGGAAATGATTTTGTGTTCAAAGAAAATTAGAGAGAGACGAAAGCCCTCTCGCTTATATCTTACTTCGAGGACGAAACTGGGAGGGTAAAAAGCTATATGGTTTTATATTTTAGTAATAAATGAAAAATTGAAGATATTCATGGACAAATGCATATTTAATTATCTAAGAAAAGCCACCTAAAATTAGAAATAATTTTAAATGTTATAAATAGTAGCTTTCAAGAGAAAGTTTATTTGTGTGCAAGCAAAGCCCACAAACAAAATATTAAATGTTCGAAAGCACAAGCAACAAAATTATTTAATGTTCTAATTTAACATCTGAATGGAGTACCTATTTGCGTACCTTAATTATGTTGAAGCTATACTTAATTACATAAAAGCATTTCATTAAAAGAGTAGATTGTGATGTTAAGGTGTAATATTAGTCAATTAATTTTTATCAAACCCCGTAGGTTTTTTTTATATTGGTGTTTTAGGTGAAAACCACCGCGGCAATAGTCCTGTGACATCGCACAAAAAATTGTACTTGTCTACGAGTTCTTTTAAATCGGAACCTTCTGCAAAGTCAAAAGAATCAAACTTTTGACAACTGACGCCCCCAATGCGAGGATACGAAGACGGAGCTTCTTACAATCAGATTAGCAGGCCAAAGTTTCACTTCCTAAAGCCAATAAACCTCTCAGTGTCCCCAGAAAATCCCCTTCAGGAGAAGCGGGAGGATCAGAAGTAAGAACCTTCATAATGAAGGACTAATCTTTAATCAGATGACCTCATCAGAGCGCTCATCCCGATTAAATTCTATATATATAAATATATAATATTAATATTATAATATATATTATATATATAATATATATATATATATATATAATAATAGATATATATATATATATTATATATATATATATATATATAATTATATATATATGAATCTACTAATGGTAGAATTAAAAATTAACAGCCCCGGGTGGTGTCTAGGAAAAACTGATCAGTGAATTAATATTAAAGAAAGAAAAAAATAATTTTTTTATTATATTATTATTATGTTATTATTATTACTATTATCATAATTTACCCCACATTATATGTTAATATTAAGGGTGTTAAATTTACATAATAAGTGATGTTGATACCATTCTATGTCTAAATTTATATAAGTGAATGTTGATACCAGTTTATGTCGTGAGTAATGAAGGGAAAGGTCGAATGGCTCAAAAGAAATATGATGATATATATATTGAAAAAATAAAGCTATATTTTTAGTATTGGGTGAGGAAATAAGTGATAATCAGGAATTTAATGAAAATGACATTCAAATTCTCTTTGACCCACAAAACCTTTCAGCTTTTAAAAATCTCTCCTTTTCCTTCTATAACCCTTTAATCTTATATATATTATATATAATATAATATATAACTATATATATACTATATATATTATATGAATATATATAATATATATATATATATATATTATATATAATACTATATATATATCTGTGTGTTGTGTTATTTTGTGTCAAGAGGCAAGAAGAAGAAGAGTAACTTAAAGGAAGGAAGAAGAAGAAGCAGAAGAGAGAAAGGAGGAAACGCATTTCATGCGCCACACCACTGCCCCACCAAGATTTGAAGCACGCACAGGACGCACGCACTCTGCACGCACAGAGAAGCCACTGACACACGCACGCGTATTGCGACGCAACACACACGCACTCTATTGTTCCTCTCTTTCCGCTTTTCCACTAGACCTGATACCAAACGGCGTCTCTAAGTCGCCTCTCTAAAAAATTGATGAAACTTTTTTTTATGCTAATTTTGGTGGGGTTCTTGATTTTTAAAAAATTAGGAGATAGATTCGTCTTACATTCATTTTACAATTAAAAATTGTCAAATGAAAAACATTACAAACACTACCCTATAATTATATTTGGAATCAGCAGGACCAGGCGAAGGTGCAGTCCAAGGTTTAATATATAAAAAAAAAAATAATATATATATATATATATATATATATATATATATATATATATATATATATTATATATTATATATATATATATTATATATATAATATATATATATATATATATATATATATATATCAATAGTAATATATTAGAGTTATGCGAGTTGAATTTCTCAGATAGTTTTTTTTGACTATGAATTCGACTTCAACATTCATCCGCTGTATGAATATAGTTAGAGTAAATTCATCAAGGAAGAGCATTATAGTAGCAAATAACACGGGCAGCGTTAAGAAAAACTCTTGCATTTTTGTTGTTGCAAATTGACAAGCATTATTTATTTTATGCAAAATTTTAAGTGATGATTTTATCTCTGTATGATAGTTTTGCATAATATTATATATATATATATATAATATATATATATACTTATATATATATATATATTATTATATATATTATATATATATATATATACTATATTATAATATAGTAATATATATATGAATATATATATAGTAAGGTGTGCGCGAAACGTAACAGTGGGCGTTGCATGTTAATAAGTGACCGCGTTAAGATATTTTGTCCATTTTAGTGATTAATTTTAAGTAGTAAGAATGGCGGATGGCCTAGACCCAAACCTAAGGGAGAATGAAAATGCAAATGAGGAGTCGGAGAGAGATAACGAAAATCTCGAGTTAAATGAAGGAGATAAAGCCCAAGGACAAGAACACGAAGGTCAAGGGGGGGGTAGCGATGTGCTCGTTGCCCAGGGAGGCTCACCTCCCCAAGGGACCCCTCCAACCCTAGTTCCAGATCCGAGAGTCGGCCAAAATCCTGATCACACTCTTCTGAGGCAATCCCCCCACGGAATTAGAGAAGGAGAACCTCCAAGGAGAGAGGACCATCCCCCCTATTACTTGAAGACAGCCACGGTGGACAGCACTTTGGACTCGCAATTGATGCCGATTAATGCACAAGGTGCCATTAAGAAGAAGAGCCGAGTAAACTGGGGTGCCACAGACCCTCAGACACCGAACCCCAATGGAAGTAAATGGGAAGGTAAAGAAATAACCGTAGATGCTCTACAAGGGTTAGAAGACCCATTATTGAATCCTGAACAGTTTAGGAGACCAGTTCTTCCACCTGCTGGGCACAACGTGGCTGCACCGCCACCAAGCCAACCCTTAGGAGGGACAACAGGGCACAGCATGGCTGCACAGCCACCGAGCCAACCCTTAGGAGGGACAACAGGGAACAACACCCAAATGTATGCCCCAGCAGAACAGAACAACATGGTATTAGGGGGCCCCAACTGGGTGCCCCCCCATTCTTTCCAGTACAGGGCTTTTCAGTACAGTGTATTCCACCCAGGGTATACCTCTATAGCCTAACAGTCGTATCTCTCTATCCCGGAATGTGGAATGGATATCCATTATAGCCTCAACCACCAGAAGTCCCCAGTCTATCAAGCAAAATCTATTTACACTGTCATCTGCGCTGCAGTCGGTGCCAGAAGCCCCCTAAAACTTACGAAGCCAACAGTTTAAAGACCAAACGTCGGCACGCATTTCAATATGATGAGTATGTTGTTTCATTAAATGAAAAGCTCACAGTGCTTTAGGCGCACTAACAGAAGAACAAAAGATCACTGGGTTTTGCCAGGTCAGCAATTACATCAACACTAGAAGTGAATTTATGGCGTTACGAATAACTCCCCAAATCTATCCGTTTTAAAAGATTTAGAAGATTTTTTGGCACAATTAAAGTCCTATTTACAACCGGAAGATAAAAGAAATGTTTTCGAATTTTGGTTGGAATTTGTGGAATACAAAAGAGGGAAGGAACAGCTTTTTACAGATTTCATAGTAGGATTAAAGAGTAAGCTTAGAAAGTATCAAAGTCGGATGTATGACCTCGATAAGGAGGCAATGTTTAATTCTAAACATATAAAGGTAATGATCATTGGTAAAATCATGCAGAATGTCTCAGAGCGCAGGGATGGTGAAAGATTAAAGGAAAAAATATTGCAAACTTTTGATGCAGAATTAAGTTTAACTGAACTGTTAGACAAATTGTGTCAAATTTCGAAAGGTGCTTTATTGAGAATGGATAACAGAAGACCAACGGAACTCCGCACCACAAAAGTGTTCATGGCCCGAGACGAAAGGGAAGATAGGCAGAAGTCAGAGTACAACAACTCTTACAAGAAAAATAAAGAGTCTGTGATAGGAAAAGAGAAGAGATGAGATCGACTAATGTTTCTCGGAAGAAGACAGATGAGGCAAGAACAGAGCAAACTCCACGAAAAAACAGAGGAATACTTAGAGGAGTGACTGAACAAGAGTTGAGAGAAAACCATGTTTGTTTTTCATGTGAAGTTATCGGTCATTCGTCTGAGGAAACCTGTCGACTGTGAATATGCCCTATTGCCGGTATGCCAAGCTTAGTCACGAAAGGGCTCCGCAACCCAGTGCAGTAGATGCTCCTCCATGCCAAACCCTGCTTCCCGAGAAAACCAATATGTTCATTACCATACAACAGCAAAGTCGGATATGGAAAAAATGGCAGGGAAGCCCCGAAACCAGAGCGTTTTCACTTACAGACGAGCGAGGGCCCAGGACCTTTCACGAAGAAGAAAGAATAACAAACCCTCTCGGGTGAGAAAAAGAACACCACCTCTACATTAGGAGCTTGAAATAGAAAATGAAGACAGAGTGGAAGAAGAAGAAGAAGAGGAGGATAGGTCCCAATTAGAGACCCTTCCTCTCCGAAGAAACCAGATCAGACAGGAGCGAAAATTGTTCGGAATGGCGGCAAGCTGGAAGACAGTAAGAAAGAAAAAATTAAGACAAGGATAGATAACGTGGGTATTTAATAAAGAGAAAAGACTAAAAAAAGTTGCCCAAACATTTTTTCAGGAAAACTGCAGTTTGAAAAACCATTGACTCATGCTATATCTGTAGTATGCCAATGTCCATCTTACTCCCTCAATAGGTAGTAAGGAGGCCAAGCATGCGTCTGACTAGAGTGTGTGGGAAGCCCCCTACTACAACCCAAGCGTGAAGAAGAGTAGGAAAAGAAGTAACTTCAAAGTACCCGCTCCGGGAAAATCGAACGCTGTGGGGTGCAAGGGTCATAATACCCAACTAAGTTAAGAGAGAAGCTGCAGTGGTGTACACGTCCGCATGCATGAGAAAATATGACGCTCCACTACCTTCCAGGGAGCGGAGGGGAAAGGGAAACCATGGGCCGATGATGTAGGTTGGGGGAAACAACACTATCTAATTTACCCGATCGACTTGGGAATGTGAATGTTTTCTGTCAAAATGTCGTATCCGACGAGGAGAAAAAGATAGATATTACGGCTTTGCCAAATACGTGAATTTACGTTAGTCAGGAGAACAGCACAGGATGGAGCCTTAGGGACGAATAAAGGACTCCCTCTGCCCAGAAAGGATGCCGCGCCGAAGCCATCGAGTTCCGTAGGGGGAGAAAAATTGTAATATTCTAAGCATTTTAGGGATTCCAATCGAACTTTAAGACACTTAGATCAAACTGAACAACCAGTTGCGAACCAATCTTTTCCACCAGGAAAGGCGGACAGCCCTGTCAGTCGACCCAGCACATGTTGCGAACGGTCCCCTTCCACAGAAAAGGAAGGCAGCTCTGTCAGTCAAAACCACAACCGCGTCGCGAACGGTTATTTCCCACAGGAAGAGGAAGCAGCTTTGTCAGTAACGTATCCCAATCGGCCCTCCGCGCCTCAGGGAAGTGAAGGAAGTCCTGCATTGTACGGTACCGCTCGAGCCCAGTCGAACCAAGAGAGACAAGGAGAACGGAGCCAGAAAAGGAAGAAATCCTAGCCTCCCCTCCTCCTCACAGTTCTGCGCTCAGAGGAGCCAAGCCAAAACATAAGCACACTTCTACAAAAAAAGAAAGTTCGATTCAATTGGAGAATTTACAGGCTTCAACGAACCCTGACCCTAACCAAAAAGAACATTTAATGATCGATGAAGATTTTGTAATCGATTTGAGGGTGATTGAAAACACTATACTACCAAGCAACTCATATGGGTACATAAACGGTTAGAACCTGAGAACTCAAGGCATGATTATTTGAATTGCGAGCGAAAGTGCATCATGACCCCAAGCTCTCTCCAAAGGAACTCACTGATAAATATTGCCAACCACAGCATCCTGTAAGGAATAACAAAATTGTGCTCAGCTATATTAATTTGAGTGACCAACAATTTCATTTGAAAAAAGGGATAATTCTAGGTAACAGTTATCCAATAATTAGCAAATCAGCTGAAGAAAGCCCAGACATAAGCGGACACAAGCGTGTAGTATCAGCCAATGTAGCCACATGCTCCAAAGGTCTTTCTAAGACAGAGCTAAGGCTGGGTACCAGAGAAATAATCGAAACGAAGATTTCAAAAGAGGATGCTGATAATTAGCGTATTAGAGAAACCCAGAAATACTTGGCGAAAGATCCTCTTGGAACCTTTTGACTGGAGTTCACATCGATTTCTACTAGCGAACTCACGGATGATTTGCTTTCCCTCGTCCACTCAGAAATTTAAAAATTGAACTACTCCCTGACGCTCCTAAAGTCATTTTTCGCATAAGCAATAAGATTACCTCATAGGGTACTTGCGAAGACACTCGACGAGTTACGCGAGCAGCGGTTGATAAACGGGTACAGTCAAGGCCGTTAATGAGCCCACATTCTCACCATTACTATTGGTGGCAAAGAAAAACAGCTCAAGTCCCCGGGTGCTGCATAGACTACGCTACTTCCAATTTCTTACAAGTGTCCAGGACGTCACCCCTCTTCGCATCCATTGAGGAGATCATTTACCTCCCTAGGGGCAATGCTGTTTTTAAGCCTCATAGACTGCCTCCTCGACGCGACAATGCCGCTCGAAAAGAGGAAGAGATGCAAAAGCTGATGGCGTTTTAGACCAGAAAAGCCTTGATTGTGCCCAACCCGCGCTTGATTTTCGGCCATAAGAAGATGCCCCAATTGTTGTATGCTCGCGCGATGACAATCGCCTTAAAACCAACTTCTAGGGCCCGTAGCACAAGTCTATCTTGACGACGTACTAGTGCTAGGAAAGAATATTCCCGAACACTTCGAAAATTTGAGAAAAGTACTTACTGCTTTTAGAGAAAACAAGTTGAGGGTGAAACTGTCTAAATGTAGCTTCCTACAATCATCAGTTTTGTACCTAGGATTTAAGATAGGTAGAGATGGAATCAGTCCGGATCCTGCGAAGGTAGAAACTATGAAAAGTTTTATCCCTCCGACAAATGTCAAGGAGACACAGTCCATTCTCGGGTTCTTCTCCTATTTTCGCTTTTTAATAGACAATTTCGCAGTCGTTGCACAACCACTGTATGATTTAGTAAAAAAGAACGTCCCCTTTGTATGGACGAAAAAGCATCAAAAGGCATTTGACACTTTGAAAGATAAATTGGTGGTGCAACCACAGCTCACATTCCCAGATTATAGCAAGGAATTCTTCGTGAATACCGACGCGTGCGACTACGGGATTGGGGGCGTGTTGTACCAGCTCACGGACGATGAGAAAGAGAAGCCTCTTTCCTTCGTCTCCCGAGTACTCAGAGGCAGTGAGAAGAACTACGATACGATAGAGAAGGAATGCCTGGCCGTAGTGTTTTGCTTGCAGAAGTTTAAAAACACCGTCTTCGGCTATAAGGTCACCATTATCACTGATAATCAACCCCTTTGTTTCATCTTCCGACGAATAAAGCAGCAGGACTTTGGAAGCTAGCCAAGATGGCAACTTGTTCGTATAAACAGTTTCTCCCCCACTATTGTCTATGGAAAACAGTTGTAAAACAAATATCCCGCCGTGATTATTTGAGCTATACATCAGCGCACCTTAACCGATTAGGCGGAATGGAAGGCTGTCTGTTAAAAAACAAGGTGATTTACCTCGAACGGATTTTGTTCTGAGTAGGGAAACCTTTATAAAAGAACAAGAAAAGTGTCCAAGATTAGGTAAAAATGATAATATGCGCGTTAAGAAGAACCCAAAACCTATCCAACACATTCTTATTAAAGGTTGTCTTATACTACAGGCCACACAAAGCGATTCCTTATGTCATACAGGTTCCCGACAGTATAATATACAGGTGATAGATCAATGCCATGCCTCGCTGGGCAGCGGACATGGAGGGCCTATAAAGGACAGAAAAAAGAGTGAAGGAAAAATACGCTTTTCCCCACTTAGCAAAATTGGTGAAAGAAGAATATTGCGACCAATGTGTATCATGTGCTAGAGTAAAAGGTCGAAAACCTCCAACAGCAGAGATAAACAGATGGCCTTTGCCCTACACACCCTTTTTTTCACGCGTCCATGTTGACAGTATTGGAAAACTCCCCACTTGTACTGAGTCAGGAGCCAAATATATACTAGTATTCCGTGATGTTTTGACGCGTTACGTCGCAAACTAGTGCCCTTGTTCAAAATCTTAGTGACAAGTAAAGAATTTGCCCGAGCGCCTGCCAAGAAAGGCGTCATGATGTAGGACATAGCGCTCCCCAAACGTCTGTTGGTGTCCCACAATGCCCAAGAGTCACAAGCCAGGGTGTGTTTAAGGACTTGTGCAAGGCCTGGAGATAAAAAGGTAGAAGATTTTGCTATTAAAGCATTCCAGACGGAGTTGTGGGAAAGAATCAATTCTGACTATTGAGTGCTTTCCTACGACACTATGTTCAATGAGCAACCACAAAGATTGGATAAATATCTAGGTTTCGCCCGCCAATCGCGATTAAATCTTCGCTTATTAATCGATCTGATCGTTCCTCACCACATTTCCTTTTGCACGGCTACATAAAAAGAGTCCCTTACGAAATGCCCGATTATGTTTCTCCTTTTGTAAATAAGCCAGAGAAAATGAGGTTCATTTCAGACGAGGTGGATGTGCTGGTAGAAAGAATCGATAATATAAGAGAGTTAGCGAGAGAAAGGTTGGAGGAAGAAACAACTAAAACGTTGGAGCAACAACATAAGAAAGCCAAGCAAAGAGAATTCAAAATCGGAGACTACGTTTTCATCAGAGCAGTCAAGAAGCCTCATCATAGTTCAAAACTATGTCCCAAGTTTGAAGGGCCATATATTGTCCGATGTTTGAGAGGACCAAATAAATTGATGGTAGTTTGTTTGAGTACAGGTAGGACTTTCCCAGTCCATGTGGACAACGCTAAGGTAGTTCCAGCAGAAAAGTTCGCAGACTCACGGTTCGATTTTACAAACGATGAAGTTTGGAATCCTCACGAGGTTAAAAAGATGTTAAGCTCCAAGAAAGATGACGAAGAGAAGAAAGATGAAGATGCACCAAAAAGTGAATCAGAAATCGGCTCAGAAACAGAGGATGAGGTGGAAGACTATTCTCCTCCACCCGAACCGTCATCTTCCCGTTATTATTTCCCAACTCCTCCACCACAAACAACCCAGTGTGAACACGACCCTCTTCCAGATCCCCCACAGCCGTCAACTCAGTTCGAATACAATTCGCCGACAGCTCCTCCACCACAGTCAACGCAGACTAGAAATTATTGGGAAAGCTATCAAGCCCCAAAGAACCTACGACGGTGGAAACCAGAAGATGTAGCGATGAAGTGGTAGAACAAAAGAGACATGACGACGAAGTTGTAGAAAGGAAGAGATATAGCGATGTAGTCGCAGGAAGAGCACGTGTTAACAAAGAATTCATCTGTTCCACTCCTAAAAATGACTTCATAAGAACACCCTCTCACCCCTCGGGTCAAAGAAGAGAGTTTAGACCATCCTTGTCACCCATACAGCAAGAGATTTCAGTAGATATCCCGGTTAGAGAAATTTCACAGGAGCCACCCGCAAACGAAGGTGAAATATACGGAGCCTACGGCGGATCCCCTCCAAGAATTCCTTCCCCAGAGAAATCTCCCGATGTCCCTGAAAGAGATGGCCACTATCAAATTCCCACTGTTGTAGAATCACCACCAAAGGAAATCATCAGAGATGACAGAAAACAAGACCCGTCTTATAGACCTCACAATTTGTTTTCTGGTCCCAGAGATTCTACTCCCAGAATCACAAGAAGTCAAACAAGGATAAGAGAACAGGCTGTACAACAAGCAGAGGCAAGTGACAATACGAAGACTACAGCGAAGACTTCTGTCCAACCTCCGCCTGTTAAATTGGGTCTGAATACAATAGTAAAAGGCGGAAAGACTTACTATCTGCCTCCCGGCTATTAATTCATATCAATTTCTGTATATTCTTGTAAATTTAAGGAGAAATCCTTTAGTTTTGAATAGATTTTATAGATTTAAGGAGATATTCTTCAAATTCCGAAGAATACACTTTAATTTTAAGAAAATACTTTAGATTTTAAGAAAATTGAACACACATATGCACTCGCATCTGTTCATGTATTAGTTTGGATTAGATAAAAAAGATCGATCATAGTTTAGAACTTCAAAGATTGAAGATGGACTCTAATTTTAAGTGGATACACTTTAATTTTAGGACAATATTGGACATACATTTGTGTACCTTTTGTCACCTAGTATTTAAAATATTAACCTGGATTAAGAAAAAAATTTTTTTTTTTTTTATAATCAACGATCGTTTTAGCTTAAGTTCCTTTAGCCTGGATTAGAAATGTTAGATTTATGTTAGTTTTATCTTGACTTATACAGTCGTTTAATTAGAATTATTCATCATTTATATTTCTGTTTATTTTTTTTTTTATGCTACAAAAATTTTAAAGA